>JAXDDW010000063.1:1405000-1430000 GCA_034670385.1 Hoplostethus mediterraneus
CAGACAATAATCCATATCTGTCATTGATGACCGTAATCATGTAATTTTGATATTTTTTGGATCAGCTATAACATGGTGAAAAAGTGGCATTGGCTATTCTGGCGAAAAGAAAAAAAACGATGCTCCTGTGTGACGTGGTGCAAAGACAAAGGAAAGAGATGGAAAAGAAAGATGTAGTCACCACCATGTCAAAAAAAAAAAATTTGCATTGCATTAAAAAAAACTGCATAGTGTAGGGAAGAGCTTACATGGGTAGAAATCAGGTTTTTGGCCACTGTGTGTGGGCAACATGGAAGTGATTTGTCAGGAAACTGAAACTAACCAGTACTGCCAGGGGCGTGGGTGTGATATATCTTCACATACATCCCAGAGATAAACATATGCAAGAGCAGATGGTCATTTTATGTCCTGATAGACTCTCTCAGATATGAAAACATTAAGCCAAATCAAGAACACCTGTGGCAGGGATTCATGCAGATATGGAAAAATTAAATCAAAATGACCTGTGGCATTTATTCAAATGAACGATAGACGTATACAGACAGATAACCAGGTGACGGGGGAGATAAGGAAACTGCTTGCTGTTTGCTTTAGCCAATAGAAATCGCCAAGATGCCAAGATATTTATCCAGGGAAAGCCAGCTGAGCTCCATGCCCTTTTCCAAAAAACATTTTTTTTAGTTACACACATTCATTCCTGGGAGCTGCCCAGTATAACCCACAGCCCTCTACTGTTGACCACTGGAGCAATTCGACAAGGGAGGAGAGAGAGGGAGGAAAGGGAGAGTGTTACCAACTCACTTTCCCCACCCATTATTCCCACCCAATCTGGGGATTCAAACCAGCAACCTTACAGTCACAAGCCAACCTCCACCCCCTACTACAGTGGAGTTGAGAATCAGGAGAAATTGGGAGATGACCTGCAACATAGTCATGAAGCCATTATCCTGTGAGCACCAGGCCATCATGTCCTGTTATCCTGTCATGATGTTGAAATGACAGATTGCAGATTAGATTGTCTTCCTATCACCAGTTTATTTAGGTATTGCTTTCTAACTGGGGCTGGGGTCCAATTAACTCAAATCCATTACCGGACAGTGTAGTTAATACTTGTCGCTTTCTGCTTGAACTGATTCAACGTGACGGAGGCGTCTGACCACATGGCACGAAAACGCTCATCATCATAATGCAATTTGCCATATTTCTTTAGCTGTGGCGGACGAGGCCGGGCCCTCCACGTCCGTCAGAATCAATATGCCGAATAGCTGTTCTTATTACGGTTGACCTCTGAGGTCTGTCATGGCCACGGCGCGACTGACTGAAGGGACCAGCTGAATACGGGGTTGGGAGGGTTGTGGGCTGATTGGATGGAGAGATGGTGGGATGAAAGGCGCAGGGTGTGGAGGATTGGATGTGTGGTCTTCTAATACAGGGGAAAGACCTGATAATCCCAACAGCAGCAGTGATAGTATTGCTTGCTGCCATGTCTCTTGTTGACATCAAAAATGTACCCATAATGCTCTGCGACTCTGAGCTTGTGTGTCTGTCAAAAAAAACCCAATATTAAACAGCTTACCGAGGCATGGAAACATCTCACCGCGTTCACGTTTTGGACTAAGCCAGGCATCTTAACCAGGTTTCTCCTAATCAGAGTGTGAGCTTACCCAGGTTTGTTTTAACCAAATTATGACGTGTACATGCGTCAACCCAAAACCAGGTTACACCACTAACCGGATTAAGAAGGGAATTCTTCCCCTGCGTGTAAACATAGCTTATTCTCAAATAGGTGAGGGGGGGGGGGGGGGGGGGGGGGGTACGAGAAAATAGGAGAAGGGAAGAAAAGAGAAGGGAAGAAAAGAGTACTGCCATTGAATAGGCCTGTTCAGTAATCCTAACAATGCTCTACGACTGTGAACGCAGCGTCGGTAATGGGGTTGTAACAGGACTCATCTACACTACAATGAACAGGCATTTTGCAGTCAAGGCTAGACAGGACTGTGAGGCGCTGAGGCTTGTGTGCCAATAGCCTAGTAATGGATGACAAAGACAAAGACTCAAATATACACACATACAGCTGGTTGATGTATTAAAGTAATGATCTATAACCTTTTCACATCAATAAATGTCTGTTTTGCTACTATCGCTGATTGATATAACACAATGGTGATTCAAGCTGTACCATAAAATTCAGAATGGGAATGTGACTGCAGAGGAATGCCGATAAAAAGTAAATGTTCTTCTGGGGCTTTGCACAGGTTGACACCCTGGTATTATACAACAATGACACTCTGCCATGTTTGATTTGTGATTTTGGCAGTTACGCAAAATCATAGTAACAAGTAACTATCGAGCTTGCAACCGCAACAGACAGGTTACACTTGATGCGTTTGCTGGGACTAGAAAAGGTGGGACAAAAAATGCAACCAATAATATATTGGAATTCTTGCTGTAAAGTATGTCAAGAATTTAACCCAATTATAAGATGATTATGAAACCATGAAGAGGTTTTGGTCATACAATGTAAAATACAAATCACGATTTTAAATGTTTATTCGCAGCAATTTACAGCTCAAATGCCTTTGAACCACACAGAAAGCTGGAAAATTGGAATGTGCCTTTAAAATATTTGGCAGGTGGAGAATGTTTTCAAATAATTGATCATTTGGCTCTAATCTATCACATTTAAAAAAAATGTCCATATCAAAAGAGCCAATAGTTATGGAGGGCATTATAGTTTCATAAAAACACAGACTACACTATAAGTATAATTAAGTATGTCAGATTAGGTTATGGGTGTGTAATTCAATGACTTTGTATTCGTCATAAAATTTTATTTCATTAGCAGAATTTTCTTTTTTCTTTCAATTTTACATTTTCACTTTACTTTTTCTATTTCACTTTGGTCATTTTGAGACATACTTATTTGTTTTTTTTGTGCTACCAGTCATATTTCTTTTCCAGGCAGCTGTTGGAGTGTGACCGTTAGAAACACAGTCAATCATCCTTGCACTTTATTTCAAATGAAATACAAATTATTATTAACATTCTGTTCAGTGGTATCAGTCATGTTTTGTAGACTGCAAATGTAGATATGATATTTTGACCATTTTTTCTAGTGAACAGACTTTCTCTCGAGGGTAGCTTTGCTGCAGCTCTTTCCAATGTAAAGTAACTCGTAGCTTGTAAAACGAGACTTTCAAAGTTGCCTCCTCAGCACTATGAGGGCCCGTGTGTGTGAGAGAGAAAGAGAGAGATTTGGATTTGGTTTTACTCCCAATCCTCTCCTCTCTCCCATCCTCTTCTCTTTCCCCCTTCTTCTCCTTCCACCTCTCCTTCACACACACACACACACACACACACAC
Source organism: Hoplostethus mediterraneus (assembly GCA_034670385.1). Taxonomy (NCBI): domain Eukaryota; kingdom Metazoa; phylum Chordata; class Actinopteri; order Trachichthyiformes; family Trachichthyidae; genus Hoplostethus; species Hoplostethus mediterraneus. The sequence continues at coordinate 1,408,363 of JAXDDW010000063.1, forward strand.
ACACACACACACAAACACACCAACACACCACAAGGCCAGGAGGGAGCTTTTCACAACTTTATATTCCCAGGAGACGCTCCCATGTTCCTCCATCAGCAGCCCACATAGAGGGAGAAGAGACTGTTATGGAAAAAAAAGGAGAGGAGAGAAGGAGGGAGGGATGAGGGATGAGGGATGGCGCGATGGAGGGATGGATGGAGAGAGAGAGAGAGTACGAAGACAGGAGGTGAGGAGGCGGAAAGCATTTTGAGAGCTTTTTCTTTCAGTCTACAGAGCCAAGAGGTTCGGAGAGGCTACTGTTATTGTGCATGTGCGTATATGTAGTGTTTATTGGTGTGGTAAGCTCATAAATGTGTGTGTGTGCCTGTGTGTGTGTGTGTGTGTGTGTGTGTGATCGTTACCACGTGGGTGGATATGTGCGATAAGGAGAGGTTGCTGGTTCACAGAATTTCGGAAACAGAGAAAATCACTAAAGGCCCAAAGTGGAATCTGCAGTGACAGTTACAAGTTTGAGTTTGGAGGAACAAAATATTTCAACACTTTAACACTTAAAACTGAGCTATTTTTCACGCCGCACTCGCTGCTCTCTGCGACTTTCTACTTCACGTGACCTTTGCTTAAGAGAAGGGAAAGCAAGTCTTCCAGTAACATGATGTCATCTTTGAATAAAACATATTGGATCGGAGCGGTCCTTTGTTGGAGAGATGATCTCATAATTTTACAGGAAAAGGCTTCTCCGCCGCACATATGCGCATATCATGCCGGGGGAAGCTCATTGCTATGCCGATGTCATGCCGTATCTCATCAGATCTAAAAGTGTAGTGTGATCACATTTAAATGGGTGGGTACGCGCCGCGCACACACACACACACACACACACACACACACACATAGTAGGACTCAAATCTTATCCCGAGATGTAAACATCTTCAACACAGATAATGATGAAAATGACGATAATGATGTTGGCTGCTTGTAATTGACTATTTTTGACTATTCTGACGTGTGCACGCACACACACACACACACACACACACACACACACAGAAATACACTTGGCCTACTTGAATCTCTTATCTCTATATTCTGGAAAAGAAAGAAATCATCAATGCGCAAATCAACAATGTCAACCTCGACCCGGTAAGGTGCAGGTAGGAGATTTGAAAGGCGCTGTCAAAAATTCATATTTGATTGTGTTGTCGAGGAAAGCAGTGTTTGTGGTAATACACAGTACCGGGACGTACGGGCATCTCAGAACAGTACAACATCATCATCATTGCAGGGTGTTACTGAAAGCCTGTCAAGCTTTACGTTGAGAAAATCAAAAGTGGATGTTTTAGTGTTATTCAGAAAAAGGAGCTGGACTTTGATATGAAATTCATGTCAATTTTTAGTGTTTTGTTTTCATGTTTTGTGTTCAAGCAGTCATCGCTGTGTTGTTTCTGCACTGCACTTCCCAGAGATCACTTGTCAATAAAACAGTGTGTACTATGATGTCTCCTTAGATAGGTAAGACCTTTCAATATCAGGTTTTAAGAAGAGCAAACATAACATGTTATGCCCCGTCTAGGAGAGTCGCTAAAGGCATAACATAAATTGGAGACCTCCGTTTCCACCTCCCAAAACCAACCACAAACACGTCATATAAATCAAAAGGCGAATATTTAATCGTGAACACAAAACTGGAAGCACAGTGGACCAAGGCCAAAACAATAAACAAAACAAAGCTGCTTCAAGGAAATCCTACCTACAATCTAAAAATAAAAAGAACTTAAATACAGAGGGCTACGTCTACCTCCTTTCCTCAATCAAAACACAAGAGAAACAACGTACAAAGTAAATGGCAGTCCACTCCAACTGAAACACACAGGCACAGAGCTGCACAGAGCTACACCGAGTTGCACCGAGTTACACAGAATTACACCGAGTTACACCGAGTTACACCGAGTTACACAGAATTATACCGAGTTACACCGAGTTACACAGAGTTACACAGAATTATACCGAGTTACACCGAGTTACACAGAATTACACCGAGTTACACCGAGTTACACCGAGTTACACAGAGTTACACAGAATTATACCGAGTTACACCGAGTTACACAGAGTTACACAGAATTATACCGAGTTACACCGAGTTACACAGAATTACACCGAGTTACACCGAGTTACACCGAGTTACACTGAGTTACACAGAATTACACAGAGTTACACCAAGTTACACATAATTACACAGAGTTGAGACAGTCTAAGGTCGGGTTGAGGGATGGAAATGGAAATGCTGTCCAAGTGCAGGCGGGTTGACTCCGTATTTGAAGGGCGGTGTATTGTGTTGGAGCCAATCAGCTGCATGCATTCTGTCAGAGGTTTGGCCAATCAGGAACGGCCACCTTCTCCTGGCGCGTACCTAGTTTATAAGTGGGCATAAACACACACATACACACACACACACACACACACTACAGACAAGGATATTCAGACACATACTAAAAAGGATATTCACAAATACATACCACAGTACGACCAAGGGTCGTAACAAACATCTTTCATGAATTGTGTGATATCAATCAGTAATAGAGCGCAGCATTTATTGATATGAAAATGTTGCAGATTATTAGTTTGAACCTCTTAATCCTATGAGTTTAAAATCAACTTCAATACAATTATTGTGGATCGTCAAGAAAGTGGAGCATGTGTTCCTCCCCACCCCGCCTTCTCTTTCTCGCTCCATCTTCCTCATTAAACTATGAAGAGATATGGGCCAATTTAGAGTTATTTATTGTTGAAAAGCCTGGCCTGAAGGAGTCTCCTTATAGCCCAACAGATGTTAAGGGGTGGTGGTGGGAGGGGCTTCAGCCCTAAACCAGCAGAGCTAAACCCAGGCGAGATGCACCAACAGTATTAAGTTTTACAGCTTGGCAAAACGCTCTCTGATGGCACATAACTAACTAACTAACACATCCAGGCAGGAAGAAGCAAACACATATGGGAAGTAAAAAAACAACCACATGGACCAGAAATGAGGGTTAGGGCTGAATTATTGTCTGTGAAGATGCAAACAACATGAAATGATACCTGTCTCTGTCACTACTGTAATATTGTGGTGTTATGTCGGATATGTCCAGCATCTTCAAATGTGTTATATTTGTGTGTAGCAAGGCAATATTAATATCAATACTTGCTGTGGTCCTAATTTTCAAATTGGTTTTGTCATTGGACTAAATCGAATGCATTTTTTGCCAGAAAAGCAATATTGAAGATTCATATTACAAACCAGTCCCAAGCATCTAAATAACCAAATAAATAAAAAAGAATCAAATGACGATCATGCAAGGATGATGTCCACCCTCACTTATTTTGGCTTAGCACAATAGTATATTGTACGTTGATGAAAGCTAGGTTCTTCAAAGATGACATTGATGGTGCTGGCTGCTAAATCTGGCACAAGAAGATCAAAATACAAGAATGACAGAATTAAACATTTTGCTGAGGAGTAGTTTCAGGTGACCTACACTGTCTCATCAAGACAGGTGTCGACCAAAAGCACTAAAACTGGCATCAGACCTGCTTGATGTTGTCAATGTCACTGCTGATCAGGTCAAGCCATCAGACTCATGAGAGGAGAGAAGAGAAATTTGACTTTCTGTCTGAACATACAGTAATAATGGGAGTTCATCATCTCAAGAATAAGGCCTCCTGCTTACACACACACACACACACACACACACACACACACACACACACATACACATACATACCCTGGGCACAGGAAGTGACAAGTGAGAGCAGGCAGTGGTTAATTACTATTGGCCTTCCACCGATGTCCCACCGGGCGTCAGCCTGTCGCTGCCGATACTAAAATAATTAACGCTGTCGCCGTCACCCCCGGTCCCTGTAGCCATGGCAATGAGAAGATTTACCCAGCATCCCCCTGTGGTCGTCGCGGCGGTAGTTAGCCAATGAGAAGAGTGAGGGTTCGGAGATGGAGCAGAGCCCGGGGTAGGTGTGTGTGTGTCTGTCTCTCTGTGTGTGTGTGTGTGTGTGTGTGAAGGGCTATAGCTGCAGGGTTGTAGGGAAGACAGAGACTGACAGCAATCAGACTAGTACATCTGTTCTGCCTTTGTTCAGTTTAACCCTTTATATTCCTCCATTAGGCCAGAAGAGTTATTACCCTTCTTAGCTTCATTGATGCAGATTTATCTGGTGCTGATACAGGATACGGTGCATTCTCGTAGTATTCATCCCCTTGACTTTCTTTTTGCTTGTTGTGGTGTTGCAGAATGGGAGAAAATCACAACATTCAGATGTGCCAAGCTGATACCGACGTATCCAAGCAGACTCAAAGCTATAGGGTGCTATAGGTATTGACACAGAGGGTTGAATACATGAAATGATAAATTACTGCATTTCATCTTAAATACATTTGCAAAAAATTCAGAAAAAAAAATTCTTCCCTTAGTCATTATGGAATATCTGGGTTTGAATTCAGGCTGCAACACCGCAAAATGTGGAAAAAGTCAATGTGGCTGAAAAAGCATAACATATGGATTATATATTATATACATACATATTATATATAGATGGGGAGCGATATTCGCTGTCTCATGCTCTCCCGTTTAACCATCTCTCTCGTTTTTCTGTTCCACAATACCGTCTCCATTTGAACCACAAATGGAGTATTTGTGCAGGGTGAATACAGTGAGTGCCACTCAGAGCCATTAGGTTTAATGGTGCTGTATGTGCCTTTGTTTTCTAAGTGGCGGCAGTCACCCTGAAGATCCTGAAGTAGCTATCGCCGTTTAATAACCCACTGATGGATGGCAGGCATTAGCCAGGATCCTCTCTCTCTCTCTCTCTCTCTCTCATAATCTGCCTCTCTCGCCCTCACTCTTGTTTTCTACTCTCCCTCTACTAAGACAAGGAAAGAAGGAGGTATGGATAAATAGAATCAGATATAGCAGACGTTTTCTCTCTGCCCTGTACCCACTTAAAATGATCATTTTGAAATGTCTCAACTGTAAAATCATGATTTGCAAACCTCAATTTTGTTCTGGTCTAGAACAGGATTATAACCCAAGTTTTGCAAATACAATAAATACAAATTATGATTAAACTTGTATGTGGCGTAAGACAGGAAATGCAAAAAAAGCACTATTGATGGGACCAGACCAATAGAACACTGTCATCTCTCATGAATGACAGTAGATACAAACAAAAATTGAAAGTAATCAAATAATCTGTAATCTGTATTTGCAAAATTTGGTTGTAAAATTGGTTGTAATCCCATTTGTGGATTAGCAGACCCGACTTGGGGTTTGGGTACCGTGACTTTACAATTAAGACTTTTCAAAATGTTCAGCTCATGTACGGTTTGTTTGGACAGAAATGTATTTCCACAAATCCATCACAGCCCAACCTCACATGGACAGTGGCAGCACTTGTTCTGCCTGTGATAATCTGGCTTTGGCTCAGCACCGTTTCAAATCACATTGTTGTTTTTTTTGCTGTTCTCCCATCACACTCTCTCTCTTTTTTACTCTCCTCTTGTGCTTTCCTCTTCCCTTTCTACTTTCATAACTGTCAACTGTATTGGGTTTCATCGATTGAATGCCGACGAATATGGGGGGAAAACAATTTGCCACAATGCACTTGAAAAGGATTACGGGATGCTGGACGAGTGTGTGTGTGTGTGCGTGTGTGTATCAAAGGGTGTCCTGGAGGTTCTCTGTTTTCCGTTGGACCCTCTAATCCTTTTAAATCAGCTTTGTTAATCCCACTCTCCTCCCACAGCTGCTGAGATTCCATGCAAACACACACGAGCATGCCCACGTCTTTACATAAAGGCATATACGCTACTTCCTGCCTTCACACACACACACACACACACACACACACACACACACACACACACACACACACACACACACACACACACACACACACACGACATTTCCTCATTGTTGAATGATGATCTGAGTGATGGATGGAGTAAATTTCAACTTGACTGATGACAAAAATAATAAAATGAATAGAGCGTGCAATAGATTAGCATCTAAAAGGTGGTGGTAGAGGGGGACAACCTTGAATCCACCAGTATATGCATGTGCAGTAGTAGGTCCCTCATGTGTGGTGTTTAGTTTAGCACAATACTCATGTCATTTATAATAAAGACCGCTCTACACTATGCAGCACCTTATGTGGTGTTAAGCACTAGAGAGGAGCAGCAGCAGCCGTCCTGACCCTATTGTTGACATTAGTAATAGCCAGGTGACAGTGTAGAGACAGCATCGTTAACAATCCTTTGCTGTAACAAAATTAGAAGCCTAATTAGCCTTAAAATATGTGAGCTCAGTGTGTTTCTGGCGTTGTTAGGGGAAACGAAGGGGAAACTTTTTCACAAACATTTCACGGGATCACAGAGAATAAAAGTAGCCCGCTGAAAGTAACCTATATACTGTACGCAGATGGCTCGGGGTGAGCGGCTGATCATGCTTGTTTGTGATCGTGTTTCAAACCACGAGCATCCATTGATTCTATAAGTTGTCAAGGTATCAATTGGTCTGTACTTGCCATTTATTAAATGTATTTCCCCCACGATGATTTCCTTGCGCAGTGGCAAAACAACAACATGCACTGAGGACAAAACAAATCGGTAATGTTGACCTGTCTAGACATAGATTAGCTTATTGATCATAGGGATTGATACTGATCCAATTAAACTAATCTTTTCTTCATATTTCCTCTTTGATGAATTCCCTAAATTCCCTAACATCAACTGTAGTGCTAATGATGTTACTATCATGCATGTAAACAATATTGTGGCGCTTTGCAAATTGATGGGTTTTGGAAATGAATTCAGCATTCATTCTTAAGTATTACGTTTGATACAAACTTTGGAGAAAGTCTGTTTTTCTTTGGGAGAAAGTCTTAAGCAGTCATTGCCGTCGTGTTTCTGCACTGCACTTCCCAGAGATCACTTGTCAATCAAACAGTGTGTCCAGTACTGTAATTTCTCTAGGTGGCGCTCATGCTAACTACCCAGTTGTGTGCCATAGGAGTTTTCCAGGGGAAAGACCTACCAGTTTAGAACAGCAAATGTAAAAGCTTTCATGACTGAACTGGCTATAGGGTGAATCACTATTGTGTTATATCAATCGGTGATATATTATATATATTATAAATGTATAAATATTAAATATATTAAAAATGTTGTCTCTCTACTCACCCTCATGTCAGTCGAAAACGCCGGTGAAGTTCATAGGACCACCAATTTTCATTTTGGGGTGAACTGCTCCTTTAAGAGTGAATGGAAGTTGGACCCCTATGATCCATCATCGGAAGACAAATGGAGAAAGACGGAGGCAGAAACAGAGACAGAGAGTGACTGGTTATCACTGTATGTCACCGCTGCAACACATCCATCATTCATAGCGCCAGTCTAGTGGATGATGCTTCAAATAATAGGGAAGAGGAGGGAATGACATGGACATGACAAGGAGGCCATGGATGGTTGGATGGATGGTACCTCTCTACTATCTCGCTCTCTCTCTTTCACTCTGTGTCTCTCGAGCGCGCTCTCTCAATTCATTTATATTGAGTTTTATTTAATGAGCTTTGTAGGCAGATTACATCTGAAATGATTCCCTCCCAACATCCCCCCTGTCACACACACACACACACACACACACACACTGAAATATGCTGCTGGACACCTCATGGCCGTCTCTCACAACACACACTCACACATATTCTTTGTGCAGGTATGGAATAGATGTGGAGTCCTGGTAGGTTATTTATGAGATGGGGGAACTGGGATATATGTGCGTGTGTGTGTGTGTGTGTGTGTGTGAGTGTGTTTTTGTATATGTGAGAGACAGAGAGAGGTGTCGGGGGGACCAACAGGTCATCACGATCCCTGTTTACGAGTCAAAGAGGAAATAAAGAAGATGGAGAAAATGGCCGAGACTTTTACAGTGTAGTGAAACAGCATCATCAACAAGCACTTTATGCCCTTTGCTTTATTTGAACTGGATTATTAGAGGGGAGGGAGATAGGGACCGCTGAGCAACTACCTCACACACACACACACACACACACACACACACACACACACACACACACACACACACACACACACACACACACACACACACACACACACACACACACACACGTATGCATGCCTCACTACCCCCATGGGGAGTACCATGTACTGCAGCATTGAGCATACTCCATCTCTATTGTTGTGTAGGTCTCAACACACTAGCAAGGCCTCACAATTCATTCATTTTCAGGGCATGGATGCATGAGGAAACAGCTGAACCTACATATATCTACACAGACTGGCCAGACACTGATGCCCATCATGCTTTCCAAACATCATCGGCTTTAGCGTTTAATTGGTCTTAATACGAATGACTCAGAAGTGTGGATCTCAACCTGCATACCTACATAACAGTGTGAGAAAGGAGTTAGGCCTTTACAATGGGATGTGTTACCCAGAGGAGTCGGGTTCATCACTCCATCCCATATCCTTGTGTCTCTACTGAAGATTAAGAGTGCATGGCTTCAGACCATTAGGCCCATATCGCTAACGCTACCAACTAACACTGTAGACCTGGACGCCAGAGGTAATGGTGGAAGCCCTCCTGAGATCAAGAGGAGATATCTTCAATAGCTGACGAGAGGTTCTTCGATGCCTGGCAAAGGTAGAGTCCTCCATATATGAAGATGGATTAGGCCATAGGAGCAGACTACCTGCTGCAGGCTCGCGGGTTAAACGTACCATTGAGAATCAATGAATTCTGGGAGAAAGCCTCTGGAGAACCAGAGAGGAACACCAGTTTTTACAGCTGATTCAAGGATTCAGGAGCACTCTTAAGGAAGGCGCCAGTCCTCAGAGAAAAAGAGTGAAAACATTTTGTTGTTATTTAAATCTAGTCTATTGATGCTCAGAGACTGAGAACTGCACGGCGGCAGTAAGCCCTCCCAAACCAGCAGGGGTCCACGATCCTCTTGACCTTCAGCAAAACACTGTTATCTTCTGGGGAGATGAGCTCTGTGGACCGCACAGCATTCTTACACACATCGCACAGCTGACTGTAAAAAGGCATACAGGCAATATCTAACTGACAACAATGATCAGGAATAGAATAGAATAGAATAGAATAGAATAGAATATGTGCCATCAGAACTGAAGAATGTCACCAGCAATAAAAGCTGATCTAATATTAATTCAGAGCATTAAGCAATAAGGAGTTGGATGATGCTTGGTTCAGGGAGCCAGAGATGTACTATTGACGATGTTGCAGTTCCTACTGGTAGAGGAATAGACGGTGATAAAGGTCAACTAGCTAGTTAGCGAGTTATAAATAGAGCTTCTGTAAAAACAAGCCAATCACTTCACATACCGATCTGAGAGAGCATGTCAATAACTAATGTTCCTCCCTGCTCTAACAAATCCAACTGCAAACAGCCAACCAATGTACCGATGGACTGACAAGCCACAGACTGCGAGAATGAAGGAAGGGGAGATGGGAAGTTCCTATCTATCAGCGCTGATCTATCTATCCATTCATTGACTGAGACTGACGGTAATGTAATGTGATGAGTTCTGATTTGGCTGAATTAGGAGTCAGTCAAGAAATATTTAGGACGTGTTGCTGTGAACTTTCCACTGCTATCTGAATATCTGCCATGCATTAAAAAAGAGGCTTTCACAGAACAAATAGACTAAGCGATCATGAGCTCACAGCCTCAGATGACTGAGCTAAGCACAGCGTTGAGACATGCGGCGCCAAATTGTAAATGTTTTAAATATAACATTAACTTGCAGTGACCACAAAACAGTTGAAGTCACTGCTGGAATAGAAAAGGTGAAACCTTTTATTTTTTATTCAGTAAGGTATTTGAAATATAATTTTATTTAGAGGTGTTGCAGGTTAGGATGGATGGGTAGAAGGAAGGAAAGCAGGAAGGAAGGAAGGAAGGAAGGAAGGAAGGAAGAATGGAATGAAAGAAACATCAACAGAAAAGAGTTGTGAATGGAACACACACACACACACACACACACACACACACCTCACCGTAATGACATAATGACCAGATTCTGCTTAAATTCCCAGTGTTGAGTTGAATGGATTTGGTGAGGATTAGATAACGAGGGACTCAACGTGGAATCTTAATAGAATTCCATCCCTCCCAGAAACCTTTCCCACTGGGCTCGACGACTGCAGAGGAGCTTATCCAAATGAATAAACACTGCACTACGGAGATGGGATGAGATGTATGGAGAGAGAGAGAGAGAGAGAGAGAGAGAGAGAGAGAGAGGGGGGGGGAAGAAAAAAGGGAGAGAGGAAAGACAGGTGGGTGTGAGATGCAAGCCATTCCACAGCGCTACCACTTCGCCCTCTCTCTCTCTCTCTCTCCCTCACTTAATCTCTCTCACTCTCAAACATATTCTCTCCAGCTCCACCTGCGCCCCCCCCCCCCCCCTCCCCCTCCTCCTTCTCTTCCAGGGATCTGGTTATGGAGGCGAGAGTCTTTGAACCCCAGCAGTCTTTGTAGTTCAGAGGCTGTGTGGTGGCATCTGCTAATGTCAATGCTAATGACACCAGGAATCCTTCCCCAACCTTGCCGGCACACTCAAAATGTCTCCGTACTGTCGACTGGGGGTGGCCGAGCTGCCGGCAGGGGCAATATCACCTTTATTTCTTATTCCGGGGGTGGGGGGGGATTTTGGGGAGTCAGGTGGGATGGAGCAGGGGGGACAAGGAAAGGAGTACTCCTTCGAAAACAAGGGGATCTATGAATGTATTCATGATACCGAGCTGGAAAACAAAGATGAAGGCGAGAAACAGCCCAAAGTACTCGTTTGCCGAGCTGCTGAGTTGTTGCAGAGCTGACTAGAGAGGCTCGCTTCTCTTCAGCTAGCATGTCGACACGGAATTAGCATCGCAGTTGGATGCCCCTGGGAGGAACACTGGGAAGCCCCTTTTTACCTTGGGAAAAAAAAAAAAAAAAGACCAAAGGAGGGAGGGAAGGATGCATAGAGAGTGAAAGCGTGTTTATGTATGAGTGTCTGACTGTGAATACATGAGTCCTTAGATATCAGAGATGTCTATCTATGTCTCATGCATGTGTGTGTATATGCATGCTTCTGTGTATACGTTCACACGAATGCCTGTGTGAGTGTGTATTTGTGTGTCTTTTTGTGTGTATATTTATCTGGTACTTGCAGCTAGACTAGCCTCGCTTCCTGCTGGTAGCCGACTGGGCAAATAACATTAAGGTTCACAGAGTTAAGTGGCTCAGGCTCCTGGTGACACACACACACACACACACATCACACACACACACACACACACACACACACACACACACACACACACACACACACACACACACTATAGGTCAGACAGTGCAAGGATGATCATCTGATCATCCAACCACCCACTGAGACCATTTCAGTGTCTTGACCTCTTGTCTGTGCACCTACAGCCTCTCTTTCTTTTAAAATGAGTCTCTGTCATTTCAATTGGGCTGCAGTGACCTATGTTCAGAGTTTGATATCAAACCAGCTAATGAAGCTTTTATTTGAGAATGCCTATGGATTTTTCTTTCATTTGAAGGCCCTTCATCCAATGTTTATTGCTGTTGTAAAACTGTGATCCAATTATCTCAGGTGATGTAGCTATCTGGATTTCAACCACCACCACCCTCTGTGCATTTCTGACTCATTTATCTTCAGCCCAGCCCATTTTTGCTGTGATTCAGCCTAGTTCTCTATTCCCGTGTTAGCCCTACTGTTCTTCCAAATTAGTGTCCAACGCTAACTGGCTCTTAGTGAGCAATTAATGTCCTCTCCCACAATGAAATTCCAGTCATAACTGCAGGTCTTTTCTCTCTCCCCCTATGAAAAATACATAAACACATCAAAGCAATTCAATTAGACGCCCACAAAACACAAATGGGAGATCATCACATTAAGCAAATGAGCAAATGAGAAAGCAATGAGCAACTACGCTCAGCCGGATGAGTTAATTAGAAACTTTCAGTCATGATACACAGATCTGCCAGGAGAAGGCTGACTGAGAACAGGCATTGAGAGGTGTGTTTATCTGCATTTCACACTTACAAAGTGAAAACAAAGTGAAAACAAAAGATGTTTCCACGCCACAGGAAGCTGTTTGATTTTGGAGTACCAGGCATCTTAACCAGGTTTCCCGTTTTTGTTGTATGAGCTCATCCGGGTTGCTCTAACCCAGTTGTGATGTTGACATGAGTCGACCCAAAAGAGTAACCAGTTTAAGAAGGGAGTTCTCCATGCATGCCTGACTTGTCACTGATATAGCTATGCGAAATACATAGCTATATCTCTTCATGATAAGACAAGAAACACTAAAAAAAAATCAAACTATACACAGAATTAAAAAAAACATTGTGTTAGTTGTGTTAGTACAATCTCCCCACCGAGAATCTCACCTTCACATAGATATTATATTTGTGGTGAAATTGCATTTTTCATGTTGCAAAGACATGGAACTCCAGTTGTGCCAGTTGTGGTACGGCTGTTCAGTTGCCATGGGGTCTAGAGGGTAAAAACTGGATAACTAGATAACTCACTAAGTCTTAAAACAACATATAACCATAAAAACATAAAACAGTCACATGACATAGTGACACATTCTTTGGCTAATTCTAAATACTGTGAATAGATTTAACTCTTCACTTTCCAGCAATCTGTGATTTGTATTTTCAGTTCAAAAGATAATCAAGCAAAACTGATGGGATAATAAAAGGGAACATGCAGTGTGACACCAGCCGCTTGGCTCCCTCTGAGTCACCACTGTGCACTGTGCTTTTTCCATAAAGAAAGAGGTCCACTGTATACAATAGTTTGGCATATATAGGTCACATTATGTCACCAGAACATCTATCTAACCTGGGTAAGCTCATACTCCTGGTGGAGATGCCTGGCGTACTCCAACATGAAACAACTTACTGTGGCGTGGAAACATCTTAATGCTTTCACTTTTGGGTTTGGACATCTGCACAAAGTCGCACAGCATTATGGGTACATTTTGATGTAAAGAAAAACATGGCATGAGTCGTATTTACTAGCACTATTACTATTGCGATCATCAGTTCTTTCCCCTGTTGCTCAATCAAAGAGGGACAGAATATTGTGTTAACTGGTTTACTGGTGGCAACAGGGAGACGCAGGGTTATCAAAGGTTCATGTAAACAGGCTTAACCTGAATAAGACCTTAACCAGATTGTGGACAATAGTCGGGTTATTCTGGCATGGCAACATAAGCCCTATTCGGATGGGATTAGTTTTACTGGGGGAGGTGGGGCAATATAATCATTACCGGAGCATGTCTGTAATTTTAGCCCCGTCTGAATGTGAAGAATTTGTATGGACTGTGGCCGTGCACGGCAGGTAAAAATGTCCTCTTTTGCCTCCTGTAAAATACTCAGTAAAAATACCCTCAGGTAAAACTAGTCACATCCAAATTGATATCAACTGAGATGGTTTCATTTCCTTTGGGAAAAAGGCTCTTCACATTCTTCCTGCAGGCCCGCGGGAAACTTGGCTTCTCAACTCTCCTTCAATTGTGACTTTTCATCGTTCTTGTAAGTTATGTAAGATGCATGGTACATTTTTTTTTGTGTTAAGATAACACATGCCCCCACCCTCTGGAACTCACTCCCTGAGGAGATCTGCAATGCTGGGTCCATTGAAGTTTTTAAACAGCGGCTGAAGACCTTCCTCTCCAGCCAGGCCTTTGAACCCAGCTGCTGAATTGTGGCCCTCTGCTTTTTTGTCCTTTCTTTGTCTTATTGTCTTCCTACTTGCTAGCCTAGTTGTTGTTGTTTTTTGGGTTTTTCACCTTATCTAGTTCTTCTCTCTTGTATTGTTAAGTGCCTTGGGTACCTCTTAAATTAAAGTTATTGTTATTATTATTATTATTATTATTATGAATGAAATAGACACTCCCATCTCTGAGATCTCTTGTCTATTAATATTACCAGTGTCCTCTGTACTTTACACGTCCTGGACACTAATCCTGTCGGCGTAGTGCTTCAGTGTCTCAGTGGAGGAGAGCAAAGCCAGATAACAGACAGACAGACAGAGAGACACAGAGATGAACGAGAAAAGCAATAGAGAGCTGGAGACAGAATGACAAAGGCACTCTGTCTTTAGCTGCCTCATTGGGCAGATCCAGATGAGGTGAGCCATGCTGAGCCACGCTGAGCCGGTCTTGGCCAGGAGACAGTGCATATTGAAAAACACGTTTTGTCGATGCCAGTTTGAGAGCTCAAAGCGAGCACTGACTCATACAGAATGAGTATTGCAGGTGGCGCAGGGGGTCATAGAGCCTGTGGTGCTGAAGCTGAATGTTTCAAATCCATCCACAGTTGGCTGGGTTTGCAAGATGAACTTCGGACCTTTTACACCTGGCGATAACGTGTGTGTGGTATCTGGACTGTGTCTAGATCTGATGCAGCTGGATTCAATTCTAGTCGAGTTTATTTGTTACATGCAGTAGATACAGCAGGTGTGTTCCATACAGTGAAATGCTTACTTACAAGCCCAACCTACAGTGCAAAAGACACTAGAATCCAAATTAAGTAGAATAATAACAATAAAAATAAATATACATATATATAATACAAAAAAAAAGAGTATATCGTCGCTGTCGGGCGGAAACCTTCTATGTCCAAAACCTGTAATTTTTCAGGAAATGAAAAAAAACCGAAATCGCCTCGTAAATTTGTCACTGTTTACTTTCAGCTCAGCTGAAGTTTGTGGCGCTTGCGGCACAATTCAAAATGGAGACGGGGTGGAGCTATGAGGTTTTGCCGACAGTGTGAGGATCCAATGGAGTCCTGAGATTTAGTCACAAGCTTGTTTTAATACTTTTCATTGGTTAAAAATGTATGAAACCCACACACAGACGTAAAGAGTGACCAATAGCATTGATTTATGAAGAAAAATAAAAATGACAAAATATGGAGATACGAGGTTTCCGCCCGACAGCGACGATATGTAAAGTGTATAAGTAAAGGCTGACAAATATTGCAGACAAAAGGCAATAATACACAGTACATACGAGACGTAAATATCAAATAAGTCCAGGATGAGTGGCAGGGGTGGGTGGTGGAGTCTATAGGGTCAGTGCAGGTTAGGGATGGAGTAGATGGACAGGGATGCCGGTCAGTTGTTCAGCAGTCTCACGGCTTGGCGGTAGAAGCTGTCTCGGGGCCTGCTGGTCCGAGAGCCGACGCTCCGGTACCGTTTGCCCCGACGGTAGCAGAGCGACCAGTCTGCGGGCCGGGGTGACTGGGGTCTTTGATGATGTTCAGGGCCCTTCCTCTGACACCGTCTGGTATAGAGGTCCTGCCATTTACACCTGTGTCTCCAGTATACACACTGACATCCGATCCAATTCATCTAGTAATATTTACATCCTTACACGACTCGACTCGCTTGTCATTCTGACAATCCATTTTTTTTTTCAGTTTCTATTCAATCTGACTGCTTCCTCTTTGATTTGCGTGCACTTCCTGGTTGGATCTGCACAAAGGTTTACTTCCATGTGTGTAATTTCTATATGTGGATTGGAGATGCATTGCAATCACACTTTGTTCTTAATGTGGTCAATTGTTTCTCCAAACACCCCCAAGCTAGTTTGGATAATGGGATCTTAAATGCGTCTTGGGTGCAGTATCATGATACTTTAGTTGATAGGAGATAGTAGGATGTGAAGAATATAATACAATACAATACAATACAATACAATATGACACAATACAATCATCGCTTACACTCAATCTTTATTTCTTCAACTCAACTCTCTTTTTCCTCTGTCATATCTTCCTCCCTCTCTCTGTCCAGACAACATGCTGCTGTGCTGCGGTGATACGAAGGTTCACCACCATCAAACACTTCCAACTCAACCATTTCTAAACCCAAAGAACCAATGATTAAAATGCTTTACCCAATTTACCTAACTGACATTCCTGGTGATCCTCTCAAACTAAAGTCATGTCAAGTGCAGCAGAAAACCTCCTTGAATTTGAGGGCGCAGGGAGCACGCTCTCTCTCCCCCCTGGAGACTGACAAATGAATTCTGGCTAGCTCCAGATTTTTTTGCCTCAGTCAGGAAAACACAGTGTCAGCAGATTAAGTATAGCGAGCGCCATAAAGTAAACCAAAAAAAAAAAAAAAGAACTCCCCTGCTTGAAATTCAAAGAGCCAACTTAACTTTTGATGTGATTGGAGTGGTCGCCTGACACGGGTTCTGCCTGTGATCAGTGGCTCATTACAAAAGTGGTTCAGAGAGAGAGAGAGATTCTGTTTTCTGTCACAAGAGCGTGAGGCACTTAAGCTTTGATCAGAGAGCTCGCTTCTTTCTCTCTCATGCTCTAATTCAATGACGTTAGGCATCATTATCAGAAACTATATTTTCAAAGCAGTTCACAAAATATATAATATATTTTCAAAACAACAGTTTCAAACCATGTGAGATGGTTAATTATTTGGTATGAAAACATGGACTATACATGAATGTAATCATCAATATCTATGGAAAGCAATTCAAAAATTGAGAGCATGGAGTAATGCACAATATTCAAAAGCAAGTAAAGACATTGTACTAACTAAACACAAATCACAAAACATACTAAAGGTATTAATGGGTCATGTTTAAAAGCTGCTCCGCTCCTTTTGTGCGTAATTGTATGAGAGCTGAGAACATTGCCACTTTACTATACGACAATCAGGCATATGGGAGATTGCCAGTGTTCTCAGTTGAAGAGCTGAATAGTTTATCATGTTTTTCTTAACAATGTTGTCAGGGCCCACCCTGGACTTTGAGGGGCCCTAGAGCAGAGTTTTGTTCAGGGGGCCCTCTGATGATGAGTTTGCACAGTCAGCCCTCTTTCTATGGAGCAGATTCAAGCTGTGCCGATTCAGCAGAGTTAAACTCATTGCCGTTGAGTGGTATTCTGCTATGAGTTTATATGATATTAGGATTTTTTGGGGGAAAAACAGCCAGTAGGTGGCGCTGAAGAGTAATTAACAGAAGAGAACAATTAGTTTACATTTTAATTTAGTGAGTTATTTTTCCATCAGTGGCCAACAGCTACAGCAGGTAGCTTTATCAGGTAAGATAAGTAGCTTCAGTGTTGGTCGCTGCGACTGGTTGGGGTTCTGTGGGTTCAGGTGGTCATATAAATACAGCCAAGTCAGCAACATATGGCTCTTATATTATCATATTTTAGGTTTAACTGAAGCTCATAGAGGATTTTCTTCTCCCAACCCCATCTATGTAATGCAATGCCATCAAGTTGCCTTTGACAGTTTAATGTACATAGTAGCTAGCATCATTCCTCCAGGCACCTAGCTAGCTTGCTAGCTAGATTACTGGGTTACACTGACACCAAACAAATGTCAACATGACATGAGCTAATAATACACGCAGCAAACCTTTTACTTTCCTTCTGTTCTCCTCTGCTGTTTTTTTTTCCCTGCACCAGAAAGATAAGTTATTTTGGAGCTCGACATTATTCATATTATGCTGCACACCGAAATGAAAAGCTAGTTAGGTGGTTATCAGCCAGCCAGTATACACCCCCCCCACCTCACAGCAACAGATTCATGGAGGAGCGGGTTGCCAGGTTTGACAAATCAGTGTGTGATAACCCACATAAGCCCCCCCCATGGGGGCAATGTGCTACATTCAGATGTGCGCAGCACGTGCCCAGGTTAGGTCAATGAATGCATCAGGATGCTGCCTTGAGAGGCCCTTTAGTGCAGGAGGGCCCGAAGCAGCTGCTTATGTGGTTTAAGTGTTGGGCCACCTCTGACTATTGTTTTCCTTAGTTATTGTATTCTATATGTGTAGACATATTTTTTCAATACCCTCTTGGTCAGTTCAGCAGATGTACAGGAAAACCAATTTGCTCTCAGTATAGGACAGAAAAATGTCAATTTTTCCTCCAATTCTGAAAATGTTATTTATTGTCCATTAGAAGGTTTGAATGAATGAATGAATGGCCTATTTACTTTTCTTGGTATATGTACAATATTACTGCACAGTTCGACATGAACACTACACTCTGTACCGAGTCATTTTCTCACTCTGTCTTCTATCAGTAACCAGGGGTGGCTGACAGATGACATGGCTGCTGCGGCTCTCCAGTGAAGTGGGTTGTTATTGGTTGATCCCAGGGTGTTTGACCTTTCACCCTAGACCTCATATATGTCAGCTTGGTGGTGGAGACAGAGTGACTAGAGTGACACAGAGGAGTGACACAAAGGCTCTGGACTAGAATGGGGACAACTCCCAACACACACACACACACACACACACACACACACACACACACACACACACACACACACACACACACACACACACACACACACACACATTCAGTCACATAAATACACAGATAAACCATCAACTACTTCCTTATACACACTAAAGCTTGAGTAATACGTTTTTTTAAGACCAATTGAAGTTGCCAAAAGTCGATATTTTGTGCCAATATTCAAAATCTTTACATTTGAATATTCATCATCTTTAAATTTGACCATTTCATGGCATTTTAAAAAAATCTATCTTTTCTATTAGAAAAGCCTCTGACACAGCATTTAGACCATCATAGATACTAAAACTCACCATACTAATGAATTTGTTTCTAGGTGGGTTGGCAGGGTGAGGCAGGTTTCCTTGCAGGTTTTACAGACTGAAGCAGGTGAGTAAAATCCTCCCAACTCACACTGGATGATTTCTCTGGTTAGAAAAGAAGAAATGAAAATGCTAATATTTAGTCCAATAAGCCAAACACAAAAAACACCTCTGGACAGAAATTCTTCTGGGTGAGCCCTTAGAAAGGCTCCTTTAGTTTTGCCCATCGCTCAGGTGGACCATTGTGGTCTAGCCCGTCCCACCAGTACCTCATCGATTCCATTACCCAGCGGCTGCTATGATGTATGACCTGCACGGTGCAATACCAAATTGCTTTTTACCACACTTGACCCCCCCCCACCCCCCCTCCAACATACACACACACACACACACAATAACACACTTAGCCATGTACACTGAAGACATCGCGTGCAGAAATGCATATCTGCCTGCATACACAAAAATATACGGAAGCAACAAAGTGACGGAGCCGCGAAAAAGTCAGGCAAGGGTTTTTTTGTTCTTCACAATTTAATGAACATGTGCCCACAATTTAATAAAATGTCTGTGCTTTTTTTATTTTTACGTGCTTATATTTGAGCTTATTTTACAAGTTTCCAACTGATTTCACCCTCATGTCATGATTAGTTGAATGTACTTTTATTGCATCAGATTCTTTGGTGTAATTAAATAAAGATATATTTAGTTGAACGAGCCTTCGGGTAAGACGGAGAGAGATTCGTTAATCAAGTATTCTTTAGGTAAAAAAACTCAAGTGACTGGTCACCAAGACATTGTCTACTGATGTTGATGCAAGTTGTTCTTGGTATTAAGAAATGATTGAAGGAAGCAACATGCAGACTGGAGGGATGTTGACTTAGAAAGGATCTGTATCACTCAGCACTCTCAGGAAACTCTCTCTATAGAGATAGAGCGCCCTTTTATCTATTCACACACTTTTTAATCAACTGGAGGGGTTTTTACTTCATGTGCACACGAGTTAGTATTTCGTTATCCCACAATGCATCTTTCTACACGGTGTGTGAGACGGTCTGGAGGTGAGACGCACGACAAAGGTCTGAAAATAATGATCGCCCTCTCAATATAGGCCACATTAGCATGACATTAACCTTTGGGAGGTGTGTGTGTGCGTCTTTTATTGTATGTGTGTTTTGGTGTGTGTGTGTGTGTGTGTGTGTGTGTGTGTTTGAGGGTTAGAGGAGAAAAGGGTCAAACTCTCTCTCTCCTCCTTCTATCCATCCCTCTCTCACTCTTTACTGTTCAATTCCCTTTAAATGGATGGCCTCGCTGGCCACAGCTGTGTTCTCCTCCTCCTCTTCCTCCTCCTCCTCCTCCTCCTCCTCCTCCTCCGCCGCCGCTCCTCCCTCATCCCTCCATCTTTCCAGCGTTTATTCCTCTCCTGGCACAGGAAGCACCAGCACAGCACTAATGCCCTCCCAGCTGAGAAGGCACTTTCCTCCCTCTGTTTCTCCTCTCTGCTTTTCTCTTCTTTTTCCTCCAGTTTCATTCTTGCTGTCATTCTGATTCTCCGTATCGTCCTCCCCCTCCTCACTTCTTTCTCTCTCTCCGTCTCTCTCTCTCTCGTATATCTCTGTCCTTTCGGTCATTCTCTCCTTCCTCCACTCCTTCCAGCAGTGATGTGGCGTTAAATATGAAGGTGGGTGACCTATGACCTCCAATCTGTAATCACCATAAGGCAAACAGCGACCACAACATGAATGAAAACCAATTATATTTTCAGAAAAGTATTATTTCTAGTATCATTTTACCCTTAAAAGACTCTTTCCTTATATAACTTATCACTTTGATGAACTACGATGAATTTACCTCGCGAAGATTAATGTCAGCCTGGAAAAGTGGTTAACTTCATTCTGCAAATAAAAAGGTGGGTGAGGTGAAGGTAAAGGTAAGGTGGGTTTATCCTCCGCTACATCCCTGCCATCCAGCTCTCATCTCAGAGGTCGCCTCCTCTCCCCCCCCGCCTTCCTCTCTCTACTCTTCCTCCTCGCCTCCTCCCCTTTTTCTCCCCCCTTGAAATAAATATCTAGAGATAGAATGCCCTCATCATCTCCCTGCACCTCCCTGCTCCCCCCCATCCAACCTAAGGGCAAAAGTCACACCATCCAACCACACACACACACACATAGAAAGACAGACACACACACACACACACTGCACACAAACACTCTCCACTCCCCCCCCCCCCCATGCCCACCCAGCGGGGGATGTCAGTGTGTTTATAATGGTGTGATGAACTGTCCTTGCGTCTGTGACTGACTGCTTCTCTGCCACTGTGAGTAAATATAGGTCTTATAGAATGCAGCGACAAGCCGCCGGCGCTGTAATATTTGCTGATAGCATCATAACACACACACACACACACACACACACACACATAGAGAGAGAGAGAGAGCGAGAGTCTCTGTCTCTTTCTCACTGTCTTCTCCTCCCCCACCCCCCCCAAATCCACAGACTGCTCCTTTTCTCTCCAGCTGTGGCTGCCTGCATTATGGGTTGCTATGGATCATGATGATATTAAAGGTTGACTGGATTACAGCCAGCTATGGATGGTTAAAGAAGCAAGAGTCTGACAGTTGAAGACATTTAAAAATGTTTCAGGCTATGTTGTATTTTCCGGTGCATCAGCTTACACTCCACCGGTTGACACGTCTCACCGGGAACATGGAAGGAGACTATCGGACCGGTTTTACTCCCTCTCCGCTCCAAATGACTGTGAAGTGTAATAAAAGTGAAGATTGAGATGAACCAGAATTTGTTGTTTTTGCCTCCGGGCGTCACTCAACTCATTGCGACTACTCCATGACGTGATCCTTTTTGGTAAATTAGTTTGGGTTTGATGGTACAGCAGTCTCTACTTAATACATTGCTATAAAATAGTGGTTGCACATGGGT
>JAXDDW010000063.1:1435000-1450000 GCA_034670385.1 Hoplostethus mediterraneus
TAATAGTAATGGTCTCAGTAGTAGTAGAGGTATTAGTAGTAATAGTAATAGTAATTGTGGTGTTGGTAGTAATAGCAGTAATAGTAGAAGTATTAGTGGTGTTAGTAGTAATGGCAGTAATACAAATAATAGTAATTGTATTATTGTTAGTAGTAATATCAGTAAATGTCGTAATAATAATTATGGTAATAATTGCAGTATTTTCAGTAGAAGTAATAGTAGTAGTACTGTAATAGCAGTAGAGTAGTGAAATAAGCAGAATTGAATCCTGGCTGCTCTCCTACAGTGTCAGCCCAGATGAAAGAGGAGGGATGAATTATTCCCTTTATCATTCAAACTATCACTACTTCACACACTACATTAATCAGGCCTTCCCACAGGCCTTCCAGTCTTGATCAACGAGGAAAGACACAAGGGTTTGAGAGAGAAAACGGAGAGATAGTGAAGATGAGAGAATGAGAAAGAGAGAGAGAATGGGACTGACAGAGAGAGCGAGAGAGAGAGAGAGTTAAAGAGAGAGTTAAAGAGAGAGAGAGTTAAAGAGAGGTAGAGTTAAAGAGAGAGAGAGTTAAAGAGAGAGAGGGTAAAAGAGAGAGTTAAAGAGAGGTAGAGTTAAAGAGAGAGAGAGAGAGTTAAAGAGAGAGAGAGTTAAAGAGAGAGTTAAAGAGAGGTAGAGTTAAAGAGAGGGAGAGAGTTAAAGAGAGAGTTAAAGAGAGAGAGAGATAAAGAGAGAGTTAAAGAGAGGGAGCGAGTTAAAGAGAGAGTTAAAGAGAGAGAGAGTTAAAGAGAGAGAGAGAGAGTTAAAGAGAGAGTTAAAGAGAGGGAGTGAGTTAAAGAGAGAGTTAAAGAGAGAGAGCGAGTTAAAGAGAGAGTTAAAGAGAGAGAGAGTTAAAGAGAGAGTTAAAGAGAGGGAGCGAGTTAAAGAGAGAGTTAAAGAGAGAGAGAGATAAAGAGAGAGTTAAAGAGAGGGAGCGAGTTAAAGAGAGAGTTAAAGAGAGAGAGAGTTAAAGAGAGAGTTAAAGAGAGGGAGCGAGTTAAAGAGAGAGTTAAAGAGAGAGAGAGTTAAAGAGAGTTAAAGAGAGGTAGAGTTAAAGAGAGGGAGAGAGTTAAAGAGAGAGTTAAAGAGAGAGAGAGTTAAAGAGAGAGTTAAAGAGAGGGAGCGAGTTAAAGAGAGAGTTAAAGAGAGAGAGAGTTAAAGAGAGAGTTAAAGAGAGGGAGCGAGTTAAAGAGAGAGTTAAAGAGAGAGAGAGTTAAAGAGAGAGTTAAAGAGAGGTAGAGTTAAAGAGAGGGAGCGAGTTAAAGAGAGAGAGAGTTAAAGAGAGAGTTAAAGAGAGGTAGAGTAGATTGCAGAGGGGGAAAAGCACATCCACCCACTTTGTCTCACTCATTAATGTACAATGATGGATGTATTGTTGTTACTGAAATAATACCTGACTATGTTTGTAAAAAGAATGTGGGATTTTCAGTTTTTCAGTTTTGTGGTTTAGACTATATTTGACGCCACACTGAGACAAATCACCCGTGGACTAACTGGATGTTAAGCACGACTAACTAGTGGTAACTGCATCACTGTGTGGATCATACGCATCATTACCAGGGGAAATAAGACAGGGAGAAGAAATACTTGACACGATGTCCACTCATGTACCTTTGTACCTGTGGGTGCAGCCAGTTTCTCTTGAGCTCTCCGCCTTACATCAGTGAAGCTCTCCTTACACTGGGCAGCAGTTCTCAGAGGACCAGAGGAAGAGGCATTGGCAAGTCTGTGTTACTTATTCCCAACCCAACTTTACATCATCAGCCCCTTGGGGTCTTTTTGAGGTGCCATGAATGTGACTGTGTCGACACCTGGACAAAAATATCAGCTTCTTCATGGGTGAAGCTTTCATCGTGGTACCGGTTGGGACTTGATGCAGCCATCACGAGTGCACTGCTTTTAAAGGGGATGGAATGAGCAGATTTGATTGGGCACAACTGAAGCCAGCTCTCAGCACACCTACTGATATTATATTCCTCTTAATCCAATTTCTTTGACCGCTGTTGCACCTTGCGCCTTTAGCCACCAAAATAGACACGCACCATGCGCCCTAGACTTCAGACCTGCGCCTTGAAAATACAACCGTTTGACTCCTGAGTCCCAGAGAGACGATCATCTTTTACACTTCTGCCTTTTCCAACAGGGGGGCAGAAGGTTTGGATTTAACAGGACTTGCATGATTGACAGTTATGCGGGGAAAATCGTTTTTTTTTGCAGCCATACAGAGAGAAAGTGAATTTCAGCTGAAGCTTGGTTTTGACCTATCGGTTCAGCTCTCCCTCATCAGTTCTTCCTAGTCCAGGAAGAGAGGAGGTGAAGGGGCAGCGGTGCTGAAAGCAGAAGGGCTGATGTGAGAGCTCAGTCTGACAGATGGCAAAGTTTCCTGCCATTAAATATTAAAAGTGACTGAAACTTGTGATTTTTCTTAAACCATTAAATACAGCGAGT
Source organism: Hoplostethus mediterraneus (assembly GCA_034670385.1). NCBI lineage: Eukaryota > Metazoa > Chordata > Actinopteri > Trachichthyiformes > Trachichthyidae > Hoplostethus > Hoplostethus mediterraneus. Next base: position 1,437,486 of record JAXDDW010000063.1, read on the forward strand.
ACTTTGTTTCTGCCCAGGCTGATTATCACCAATGCTGGGCGGTGAGTGAAGGTGGGTCGTCTCTAACATGAGTGGATGTTTCAGCCTTCCAGTCCAACCCGAATTGGGACAGTTCCCACTAGTGATATGATCTCATTCAAACCCCTGCACAACTCCACTGGTTCATCTACAAGTATGCATGCACACACACACACAAACACACACAGGAGCTTGAAGAGGAACAAACATCATCTCACCATCTTTGTCATTGCAACATTATTACACAGCACAAACATTTGGCCTGAAAATTAAACAAACTCACTTCAGTGTGTGATTCAGTACAATTTTGACAAAATAGAATAGAATAGAATAGAATAGAATAGAATAGAATAGAATAGAATAGAGCTCAGGTGGAGAGCATGAATTCAGTCACCTTTATTTTACTCAAATGAGGTTGCAGCTCAGTGACAATGATGATATTTTATGTTTTTGTGGTGTGATACATGTAAGTGTCTTGGTAATATCTGTGCTGTGTAATAATGTTGCAATTACAAAGACAGGTGAGATGATGTTTCTTTCTCTTCAAGGTCCTGTGTGTGTGTATGTGTGTGTGTGCGCGTGTGCGTGTGTGTGTGTGTGTGTGTGTGTGTGTGTCTGTGGGTGTGTGTGTATGTCTGAAACGCAGCAGGTCAGTGTATTTCTACATGACAAGCTCTTGACAGTCTCTGCATGAGATACAACCTCACAACGGTCCCTGTGAGTGTGTGTGTGTGTGTGTGTGTGTGTGTGTGTGTGTGTGTGTGTGTGTGTGTGTGTGTGTGCGTGCTTCTATTTGTGTATTTTGTCTAGTTAGCCCCATGTGTGATCTTCCAGCCAGCGGCTAAGAGAGCTGGTCATGCAGAGCCAAGTGCACATGGTGTGGACTCCTTCTATTCCCGGCAAAACAACCACAGATTAACACGGCTAATCACATCTAATACAGCTGGATTATCTGCTTAATGAGACGTGTTTCTCATCTTCATTCACACTGTCAACTTAGTGGGCTTGTGGTTCTGATTTCCATTGCTCAGGTCCTCCAAGCAGGAGCTCATCTGTGAAGTAGGGCTCAACTGATGTATGTTTTTGGAGGGCAATACTGATATCAATATTTATGGATTGAAGCTGCTGATTGGCTGCTTTGCACTAGTGAGCTGTGGAATAAGATTAGATAGATTTATGGCAATCAGTTATCAATTATAAACCAAATTATGACTGTGATAATTACAGAATTACAGAATATGATCAGCAGAAGAAATGTCATCTCACTACACAGACTCCTCCTCCTTCTAAGACTTATATTATATATATTATATATTCACACTTTTATTATTATTATTATTATTATTATTATTATTATGCATCAATTCAGGTGTGATTCAAAACACATATTGTTCAAGTCAAGTGGTCCTGATTTCTCCCACCATATGTTGTGAATTTAAATCATTTAGTTAACATAAATATTGATGCTCAGATAAAACCTACATTGTGTTTGTGAGCTGTGAGGTACCAGTGATACCATTGACACTGCATTTCTTTAGTTTTTAAGCAGAACTGTTTTGACATAGAACTGTAAGACATATTGATGGCACCTCACCAATTATAGCTTTACTTTCTGTTACAATGAAACCTGATATTTTCTTTTGGTCCCTTTCGCTTCACAAATGGATGTAAGACCAATTTACTCACCAAACCACATATCAGCACAACTAAAACTGTTGGATGCAATTTCATGCATGTGTGTTGGCTGTAACCCTCACTGTAAAATAATTTGAGAAAAATCTGACATCTCTTCTTAGCAGCTAACTGCCAGCAGGAAAGTATAAGACCTTTCACTTTGAGAATTACTGAGGAATTTATTGTTCCAAAGGGAAAACGTGGGTGCAGTAAGGCATAAAACACAACAGACAAAATACACAGAAAACATACATATATTAAATAAACACATTAAATGAACCATGTAAGGTGCTCACATGGGACACAACTATGCACTGAAGACACTTAGGTTGTGCTGTAAGATCGAACTACTAAGTGTAACAAACAATCTGTGATCTGTTCCTCCATTTTTCTCGCCTGCAGTGTTTTGCAGAACGGAAATTTCAAGTCAATCCATCTGATCAGTCATCCATCCATCCATCTCCTCTGTAAGGGCTGGGCTCTGTGTGTTCATCGGTGCTGACAGAATCTGTGAGGATGTACATCAGTGGTGTCTAACCGTGTGCCACGGAGGGCCGAGAGTATGCAGGTGTTCACTCCAACCAAAGACTACAGCAGGTGGTTTCACTGATTAGTCCCTCCTCTCTAGTTGAAGGTGTGTTAATCAGCAAAACCACCTGGTGTAGTCTTTGGTTGGAGTGAAAACCTGCAAACTCTTGGCCCTCCATGGCGCATGATTGGACACCATTGGGATTGGCCCCAATGAGGCACCAGATGATGTTGAGATAGGACATTGGAGCATGTGTATATTTACTGTTGATCTTTGCCACTCCAATAATACATACAAACACCTAAAAAGTGTTAGTGCAGTTGGTCTTATTCCCAAGGATGACTGGCCAAACGTAGACAATGTAACATTACAGTGAGATATTTCCAGAGTTTGCTAGCAGATTCTTTTCAGCTATCTGAAATATCAAATAGTAAATGTCAGGTTTTGGTGTCAGCCCCTGAGAATCAAAGAACAAAGCCTTCTTTCTACACTCACCATTTTGCACCGATGTTCAACAATCATACAGGGAGAAATCCATCGTAGAAGAGGAAGAGGAATACCAACTTCTCCACCAACAGTCTCCTCAAGAGATCATAATAAAACGCTGAGTATGGCAGTAGAGTGAGAGCCTGCAGGAAGAGCCAGCATGTGCATGCTTGTAAACCGGAGGTGTTGTCTAAGGTGGGTGGAGTTTCAGCCAGTGAAGGGCAATAGGGGGACCGTCTCTTAGGTTTTTCCACAGTTTCCTTCAGGACCGCCACCTATACAGAGATATGTGGAGAAATGTGTACACGTCATGTGCAGGGATGCAGATTAATGTCCGAGCAGGGAGAGACAGTCCAAAGCAGTACATAGAGACAAGAGCAGCGGGACCAGACTTCAGCACCGTCCTAGTCCGCTTAGGGTCATGCCATCGTGGCCTAAAGCACTTGTGCAGCGGGATGTCAGAAATGAAAGCGTTCCTCGGTACATCTCAGGTGGATGACTTTGCTCTGTCGCTACATCAGCTCATCAAAGAGAGGATATGAAAGTGTTGAGCACTTGACCTCAACAGCTTCCCTGTGATTATCTGGCAGCGTACCAGGCGTATACCTTAAAACACCTTGTGCATTCAAATGAATCTTAACTGGTCTATCATATCAGTTATTGGCCAAATCTCCAATTAAATCTGTTCAAAACATCAGCAAAGTCCTTACTTTAAAAAAAACATCAAGGTTAATAGGCCTATTTCTCCTTGGTTTTCCAGCCTCATCATCAGCCTCCATCATAAAAGTGACCTGAGATCATTGGTGGGACATGTATCTTCATTTTTTTTTTTTTCATCTTTTCAGCCTCTGAGCCCCGAGACTGATGAGGATTTCACTCCGTTGGTCAACATTATTGCAATGCAAGTGTAAACATCCCTGACACTCAGTCACTTCACGTCTTCACCCTCTGTTGGCTGCACCCTGGTCACATACAGGGATGAGATCAATGGTCCTGAGAGCAGAGATCTCTACACAACTTCTACAGTTCCATAGCATAAATTCAGACTCATATTATTCCTTGTTGGGTTGTACAGTATTGATTAAAATGTCCAGTGTATTTATATTTATTGTTATTATCACATTTTTTTACACCATGCAAGTGAAGCTGCTCAAACCTCAGCAAACATTTTTTTTTATAATAATAACAAATAAATAAAAATCCTGCAATCAAAGAACCAGATTACATAAAGATGACTAAATGCAAAGGTTCAGTGTATTTTTGGAGAAGAGACAATGTTTCTTCCATCAGTCTTTGCTTCACCTTGTCGATTGTGTTTCCTGCGTTCTTTGCATTTGCTTTAAAAGTGTGAACAAAAGTTTTTCTCAGTGGGGATGAACTCACCGGGTCGAGTATGGGTGCCATCCACACTGCAGAAACCAGATTAACATAGGTGTGCGAACATACCTGTGCATGTATGTGTTATAGTTGATGAATATGGATTTGCAGCTGTCTACTCGTTTTGGAGGTGCGAGCAGGATGCATGACTCTATCTCTCTTTGTGTGTGTGTGTGTGTGTGTGTGTGTGTGTGTGTGTGTGTGTCTCAGGGAAGCAGCTGTTGTGCACCCGGTGGGGCAGCAGGCTAGCAGCAGGGGAGGGGCATGGGCAGGTCTACAGTCAGGGTTTAAGAGCCAACCTGATACACACACACACACACACACACACACACACACACACACACACACACACACACACACACACACACACACACACACACACACACACACACACACACACACACACACACACACATCATGCAAGTATAAAGGAACCTTGACTAGATAGTAAACCATATACTGCAAGGACCAAACACAAGCTTGCTAAATTTTGCTTTAAAGTAACTATGTGTAACTAAACAGTACTTCTACTTGAAATATTTGAGTATTCCTCCCTTCACCTCATTAAGAGACACAATACAAGCCTCTATTAAACCTTCTGCCCCTCTGCCTGACACATGTGCAGGAGACCAACCATTAAATTAGACCATTAGATCTCACAGTTGAAAGGAGAATGACAGGTGAGCTACATTTACAATGAAAAGCAACAGACTGTGTGAGTGTGCAATGAGTATGTACCATTTTTGGGATAGTCCATCTGTAAATCTGTCCTCTTTAGTGCACGTGTTGCAAAGAGACATTTGTGCTACGTCTCAACAAAAGGTATGTTAGGATGTGTTGTTATTGATGTGTGTTATGCTGTGCTGAAAAGTAACATTGACCCTAAATTGACCCAAAGAAATGTTGAAAAAACTGACACATTCTTTTGAAAATCCTTTTCTGTTGATGAAGTTTGAGTTCCTGTAGGTGGCGCTCTTTTCTTTGTCTGTTTAGCCACGGTGGCTATCGCTGCTCATGCTAACTACCCAGTTCTTCTTCTGTTTTTTTCCAAACAAACCGCTGTTGCTGCTGTTGAAAATGTAATACATATCACTTCCTGTGCAGCAGAGGATTTTTTTTTCCCCAGGAAAGACTTACCCCGACACCGGGTGTTTAAAACAGCAAATATCAAGCTTTCATGAACTGGATAGAGGTTGTGATAACAATTGGTGATAGAGAGTAGCAAAACAGACATTTATTCATATGAAAATGTTGCAGGTTATTATTTTAAGAGGACACACCAAATATAGCAGAGGATTCTTCATACCCTGCTGAGGACCCTGAGCAGGGATCTACTGCTGGACTGGACTGGACTGGAATGCAGGGTCACTCACACACACACACACACACACACACACACACACACACACACACACACCCCAACACAAGCGTCTGTCTCCTCCCACACTGAACACCTGCTAACCTCCCATCTCTACCCCCCATGACATCACAGATGTATTTGTCACCACAGTCCTCAGCAGATCCCAACCCCCCCCCCCCACACACACACCCCCACCCCTCCAGGAGATGCAGTGAGAGAAATCTAATGCCCCTGGGCATCACATGCCCAGCTGGTGCCAACTCCTCTGTGAATTTCTGATGGAGACTGAAAGGGACACACACACACACACACACACACACACACACACACACACACACACACACACACACACACACACACAAAAGCATACACAAACAAACATACTAGCAACCATCCACCTACATACAGGCTCACACTCACACACATGGAAACACACACACATATCTGCAGTACTGTACTTAACAAGGTATGGTCAAAATAATGCAAACAACAACAATAGTTTCGTTTTTTTGTTCGACCAAACACTAGAATGGACAAGATGCGTGATCTAAGCGACTTTGACCGTGGTGTGATGCCAGACATGGTGGCTCCAGCATCTCAGAAACAGCTGCCCTCCTGGGAGTTTCACCACTACAGTCTCTAGAGTTCACAGAGAACGGTGCGATAAACAAAAACCATCCAGTGAGTGGCAGTTATGTGGCCAAAATCAGCTTTTTAATGAGAGAGGTGGGCAGAATGGGCAGACTTGTTCAAGCTAACAGGCCACAAATGCTCAAATAACAACAACATAATTTACAACAGTGGTGTGCAGAAGGACACCTTGAGAGAGAGAGAGAGAGAGAGAGAGAGAGAGAGAGAGAGAGAGAGAGAGAGAGAGGTGTTGTGAATGCATGCAGACTCAATAGAACTTTGCTCTAGGTGGCGCCAAGTGAGGCAAAGAGGCATTCACTCCCACTCACGTTTTTCAGTGTGAGGGAGAAATGGGCCTGGTGGAGTAAAATACCTGTAAATTTCCCAATGTCCATTGGGTATTTGTGACCAATAACACTGACCAATCTGACATCTGCACAAAATATTATAAATGCTAGATTTCCCAAAAAGATACTGGTGGTGCTGCCCAGTGATGTACATTGTCTCACCTAGAAACACTAATCAGAATGGCTGGGACTTCGGCTATGAGATTTTGCCTTGTTTCCTGTTTGAAAGTACTGTCAGACAGTCGACTGGGATCACATCTGGAGGAATCGATATATGGCTAAAAACACGATCAGCTAGTGATGAGTCATTGATGAACGCGTGTTTCTTTCAGACAGGGACACCGTCATCCTGGAAGATGACTGGGAAAGAAATGGGATGAAGGTGATAACTGAGAACTGTTAGGGTAACGTGTTATCATTCATTCAGAATTAAGCAACAGCTGTAAAGTGTCCAAAACCAAGAGAAGCCTTCACAGTCAGGAAGACTTCACCAGAGCTACAATAAAACAAAAACAACAGGAAATAAGCAGGAAACCAAGAATGTCCCTGGACAAATGATTTGGAATTGTATGTCCAAAAAACTGCAATCTAGAAGAAAAACCCAAACAAAAACATTGTTCCTTTTACCAGTTTGTTCATCTACAAATGCACACATACATGATGAGTTTTGTTTGTTTTTATTGGGAGCTCTTTTAGCCCAAGGGCTACTCCAGGAGTCCTACACAATAAATATCTACACACATTAATCAATTCATTATAAAAACAATTGAACAATAATAAACAATTATATAGACACTTGTCTATTACACTACATCAATAGCAATGAAATATAATATACACATACATATCCATACATTCACAAGTCAAGGATTTGACTGATGGGTTTTTTAAATTGCAAAAAAAAGAAATCCTTATTGACAATAATAATAATAATAATAAGAAGAAGAAGAACCAGACGAGTGTAGTATTGATCAATTCGACAATACGGAATTAAACAAACTGCATAATTTCCATGATATCAGACAATGGTGGACAACACTGGCTGGACCATGTGCCATTTTTAATAAAAGGACAATATCCACATCATATATCAGTCTAACCCTAACACACACTCACTAAAAGGTTCTCACTCTTCCCCCACCCTCCCTGACTCCACTTCTCTCCCTCCTCCTTCCTCTGTTCAGGCTAATTCCCTTTGGCAGAGAAAGCTGTAAAAATCAATGGGGAAAATGTCCTGAAACAGCCAATCTAGAAGCCATCTGGCCCTTGTAGTCCACTGAGACCAGGACTTGGTCCCCAGGGACGAGAGACACAGAGAAGGAGCTAAGAGAAAGAGAGAGAGAGGCACACAATGCTAGTGCAAACTGAATTACACAACAACAATAAATCCTTCTGATGGATGGATGGATGGATGGATGGATGGATGGATGGATGGATGGATAAATAGACATTTATATGAATTAATGAACGTTTTCACTTATGACTCAGCTACTGTACAGCATGGCTGACTCACAGTTCATACTTAGATAAGCAAATGGAGTTTGTTCCTCACCGGTTACATCTTGACTGTGCCAAAGTTGCCAGGAATTAAGCAGATGTTTTGCCCTATCACGTATCGTATCATCTTGCATGGTAATTGTGCAAAAGTGATATGCTTTATTGGTATTCATGTGTTTTTCGGCACAGGAAAGTGTAATGTGATACATTGGTTTCATTTGTGGTCGGTAGCCACGCTGTAATTGGTCGGATTGGAAAATGAACACAGTTGCTCGTATATTTCATCATATCATGGGTTTCTATTAAATGATATATTTGTAAATAATCATAATTGTAAAATATCCTAATGTGATATTTATAGGTGCTGCATCCATATTGCACAGGCCATGCTATCATAACCAACGACCCTGTCAGGACATGCTGCTCTGACAAATGTCCATGTTACCTAATAGATGTGACGGCATATGATAGTCATTAGCTGTAACCTTTTCCCTGCCTTGGTGATAGTAATCAGCTTTTAGCAGCCTTCAGCAGCCTTCAGCAGCCTGTGGGGCCTGATCACACAGGATGCGTTTTAGCAGCAGGGGGCGGGCTTTTCTGGTTGTTGTCCAATGTGAGTGAAGCTTTTTGCGCGCTGCATTTTTTTTTGGGAACAGCGGCTTGAGCACCCCGAGATGAAAAAAGTTCAACTCGGATCAGAAAGCCTCCCTACACCACCGTCTTATTTTCCCCTCTATTGCCCGATCACATCAACTGAGAGACAGTTACATGAAGATGCTGGGAAAACACATATTGGAAAGCCTTCTCCACCAGCTTGTCCTAATGTGAGCTCGTCTATCGGTGGCTCCAACACTTTCTCGTAGCCATAGCACTTCACATCATTGCTGCTGAATAGCGGCAGCTTAATATATAGATAACAGAGTAGAGTCAGAGCCAGGAAGTAAATTACCCAAAATCCAATACACTCCACACAGATTTCTTTTTTCCTTGATGTTCCAAGGGGAATACAAATTCCAAACTCATCTGCATAGAAAATCACTGAAATAGCACCAGCTCATTTTCTTTGAAGGTACATCCATCATGGAAAGACTGGTATCGTTGTTTATCACATGTTATTTGTTGATGACTAGCTTTCAAAGTGATTGCTTTGTTTGAATCTGACAACTTTGACACTTTGCTGTGACGACTTGAGTCTGGGTACATACTGGAAGGATTACTCTGCTGGTTCTACCACACTAAAATGGCTTTGTTTCAATGCAGTGGACTGTGGACCTTGGTCTCCTCATGCAGTTTGAATGGGATTGGATTTACACAGTGCACAACATGCACAACTGATTGATTTACATGACAGATGCCGTCGTAAAATAGTTGGATTATAGTCTGATGGTTTAAAGGGACAGAAAGCAGAAACAGTGCTGACCAAATACTACAACTCTGCCAGAAATTCATTGATAGCTGCACGGGAACAAGAAAAACATGCTCCAGCTTTAGTAGGAGAGAAGCAATTTTACGCTCAATATCATTTGACTTGTCTCTTGAATCTTACGTGTCACACCCAGAGAAGCCTAGCGATTCTTCTTCAGTTAGATCCTCATCTGGTCAGTAGTAACACCGGTAATTGAGATGTCAATAGAACGAATGAGGGTGGGCTTCTTCAACAATTTCAGGATTGAAGTCAAAATGAGTATTTTCTAGATTCATGAGTTCTAAATGTAGCATACATTTGTTTTACAAATAATTGTCTCATGATTTTGCAGGCGCTGCCCTACATGTTAAAAATAGACTTTTATAGCAGGAAATGCAGTTCCTGGGCAGCATTAGGCTACAGATTAGAGAAGCATGCTTGTGACTGGAAGGCCGCTAGTTTGAATCCCTCGACAAGCAAGGAAAATGTGAGTGGAGAAAGTGAAGTAACGCCTTCCCCTCCCTCAACAACTACTGGTGAGGTGCCGTTCAAAAGGGCACCTGACCCCCAACTACTCAGTGGACGACAGTAGAAGACTGAGGTTGTACTGGACAGCCTCCAGGTGTGAATCGGTGTGAGTGTATGAATGTGCCGACGTCTTGCATGTTTATGGGACGTTCAGTTGTGTGTATGGCCTTGGGGAGGCAGGATGGCCTAGTGGTTAGTGAGGTCATCCCCCATCCTGAGGGCCCAGGTTCAATACTCTGTGTGTCTGTACCTGCCGAGGTATCTTTGAGCAAGATAGTAAACCCATACGTGCTCAAAGGGCACCATAACCTGGCTGACCTAACCCTGCACCCCAACCAGAGAGCAGGAGGAGGATTCCTACAAATTGAACAAAGTGTATCAAAGTCATATAATTGCCATAATGTCTAAGATCAAGTTTCTAATATTTCAGAAGTTAAGATCTTCATGACCCTGAGGTTCCACTGGGGAACAAAAAAAAATCCAGACTTATTTCTAGTCCACTGAAATTGGACAAAGAGCTAGCGCCACAAGAAAATATTGTCCTGCAAGACCTAACCTGATGACTAATGTGAATGGAATGACAAAGCAAATCTGTAGAGTCTGTGGGCTGAAAAGTCGACCTTAGTGTGTATTCATTGTGAATTCATACATAAAGTAAATAACCTACAGACTCAAAATGAAGGACTTCATTTCTTACCTTCTTTCAAGTACATTTGCTCATGTCCTTGAATCCTCCTTAAGCTGCGTGATGTTCAGCAACTCAATTTGACTGTCAGCAGCCGCATTTTGTATTGTAGGCATTCAGCTGACTAGCAACCTAAAATGAGTACAACAGTATAATGAACTTCAATTCATAGAATGTACAATTACAAGCAGCCCATAGTAAGGAGGTCAAGGGTCAGAGGTCACAGCACCTAGAGGATAGATGCAACAAATATTCCTCTGAACCGACAATGTCCTTGTGTGACAGAAAAGTCCCAGACAAAAAATGATAGTGAGATCAGGTGCAAGTAGAAGAGCAAGATAAGGGAGCAGGGAAGCAGGTGAAAAAAATGAGGAGTGATATTTAGAAAGCTGGCAAGCAATGCTTCTATTTCCCTCTCTCCTCTGTTTCTATGGTTGCTTTTTCGAACACAGGCCATTGTGGGAAGAAACAAGTGTGGTAGCCAAGAAATGCTGCAAGTCCATTACATGGCTAATACATGTCCATTCTTCTTCTTCTGGAACAGGAGATCAGAGTTCATTACAGCAAATGATCCCCTAGTGGACTCATACGGTTGGCCTATAATGTGTGATAGTGCATGACTCTCAATCTTTGCAAAATAAGACTGTGCTCATATTAAGCATAAAAGACCATTAAAAGCAAGAGCGTGTCAAACCTCAATCATTTTTCATTTATTCTTTATTTAATCAGGTAGTCTCATTGAGATCACAATTTATTTGTCCATAGAGGCCTGATAACAAAAATAAATCATAAATTGACAAGAAATACACAAATACATTTCAGTAACGTACACATCAATTACAAGAAGAAATCATAGGAAATGTGAGATATCTTGTTCAAGGGGAGAAAGTCTGATTTCAACGTGATTTGCAGTCTGTTCCATTTATTAAGTGCATAGTACCAGAAATGCAATGCAATGTAGTCGTCTTAAACTCTCATGGTGGGATTAAGTCATTGCTGTGGCATTGCACCTTTTTTAAACGATGTACTTTTTTCACACAGGATGTAGTCTCCTCCGCAGCAACTGATAATGTAATAAATGGTGGATAATGTAATTACTGATGTCCCTCTAAATGGGTTGAAAATGTAATAAAACAGAGCAGTTATTACATTATCAGTTGCAACAAGCCTCCAATGTCTTCTTTTTTTTACTGAGGTTATATACACAATTCAAGTTACAGCTAAGTCTGCTAAACCCCTGATATGTAACATTTGGCAAGGGCTGTATCTTCCTGCTGTGCTCGTATTCAAGCATTAGTGTCACATTTCTACATCCAAATAAAGTGCTAAGAACCAAAGAAGGTTTAAAAACGGACACATTTCCTCAGAAGTCGCAAATGCGTTGTTTAAATAGCATCAAACTGATATCATCCTCCAGTCAGAGCGAGTGTGTGTGTGTGTGTGTGTGAGAGACAGAGACAGAGAGAGAGAGAGAGAGACAGAGAGACACATCGACCATCATCTTGTAAAATCCTTTATTTGAATTCACCAGTGTAGATTTTATAGATATAGATATAATAAGATATAACAAGCTCATCAAACATTTTGAGCGCCTGTTGAGAAATGAAATCAAATATCTTATCCTTTAAAAAGGTTTATGATTGTACAAGCAGAGGAAGCATCCTGGCCCTCGGTCCTGAGGGCTCAGCTGGTTTCACTCAGCGATTTAGTGCTAAACACAAAGGTGGGTAAACTATGATCTCCAGTCAGTTATCATCAGAAAGCAACTAGACCCCAATATAGTCAGAGAGGCGTTCATTTATGCTTAAAAGCTCCCATCTTTATCTAACTCAGATCAGTTTGCTACTACTTGCGATGATGTAGTGTCAGCCCATATAGGTGGGGTAAACTCTTACTCCACACACGAGGTGAGTAAAGTGACTTCAGGTGGATTTACCCTCCACTACACCCTTGGTTTCAGTACAACATGAAAACCGCAG
>JAXDDW010000063.1:1457500-1462500 GCA_034670385.1 Hoplostethus mediterraneus
GAGAGAGAGAAAAGGATGTAATAACGTAATAAAACCTGATGGTGTAATCATTTTTTTTTTCAATTATTAGCTGGAAATGTATTAACAAGTAACACTAACAAGTTTTTTTCCATTTTGACCAGCGATGCAGTGGAATAGAGTTTGCTACACGAGTCTTGTCAACTCTTTTTAAGGGAAACAAACAAACTCGTGCTTTTCTGGAGGTGTAATTGATTTTGATTCACACTAGTGGCTCTTTGATGAACGCTGCCCGGAGGTCCTAATTGAACTTCCTTTTCATTTAACACTACATCACTGATTTTGACCACTTATTACATCATCCAGCAGTTGTTACAGCCGGTAATCAGCTGCTACGGGCTGGAAACGGGGGGGGGGGGGGGGGGAGAAGAAAGGACCGGGCGTGGATAGATAGAGAGAGAGAGATGAAAGGCGGAAGAGAAGCCATCGCTTTCCCCCGTGGCCTCCCCCAATCAGTCAGGAGGGAGAGAGAGAGAGATGGAGGGAGGGAGAGGAGCCAGGGAAGAAGAAAAGAGACCTGAGTGAGATGGAAGGGGAGATGGGTGAACCAAGCGAATCAGAGAGAGCCGCAGAGAGGGAGGGAGAGGAAAAGAAAAAGTCTAATGATGGAGGTGGAGAAAGAGAAAGAGGAGAGCGAGGTAGTGGGAGTCTAGCAGGGTTTGACCAGTACGGGTTTTTGAAGTCAACCCTGGCCGATATTTGAAGCCTTTTGACCGTTTTCATGCCACAAAATGATTCCGTTTTGTTTTATCGAGTTTTATTCTTGTCAGGATGAAACAGAATTTGGACTCTCTGCTTTGAAATCCAGGATAATAAGAGTAATGAGAGTGATAATGAATCATATCGATGCAGTTTCTGCGTGGAGTCCCATCAAAGTGCCTCAGGTTCAGGCCACGTCCACACTAAGCCTTTAAATTGGAAAATTTCTTTCTCCATTTTACTAAAAACACAAGTTTGTGTTCTTTTTGTATGTTTCATTTTGTAGTATTATTATTATTATTGCTCAGCATGAGTAATATAATGTTCAGGTTCATCTCTCTCTGGTCTTGGTCTGTTTTTGAATGGGCTTTGGTTTCGCTGGTGCTCGTTTTACGCTAGCTAGCTACTTCCGTCAGTGAGCTAAATTGCGTTGACGCCACGGCAACGGTGCAGAGGTCTGATAGGCTGGCTCCTTTTGGATTTTTAAGGTGGAACTGTAGAAATACGACGCGCTGAGAAGCCTTCAGTAAATGTTTTTGTAGATTCATCCATGGGATTTGAGAATCCGCTGCCCGGTCTCACTTGCCAACTGGCCTTGTGCTCCCTTTCCTGGACTCGCCACCACCGCCAAAATCACTCACCTGGGGCGAGCAGGCGAGTTTAATTTCATGCCCTGGCAGAATGACAAGGCCTAGACAGTGGATATACATGTGTGTGTGTGTGTGTGTGTGTGTGTGAGAGAGAGAGAGACCGAGAGAGAGACACACACATCAGGCAGCTGACTGCAATTAGGTACCAGTCAGAGCTTAAGCCTTTCATGTGCAGGGAGAGACAGAAACCTTTTTCTTTGAAGTGGTGAACTTCTGCACACACACATCTTGTTGGTTTTCAAAGTGTGTTGGCGAGGCACCTCACCTGACTACCCCACAACACCCACACACACACACACACACATATGCACACACACACACACACACACAGACACACATATATACTCCACTGCTGTGAAATGTGACACCCACACAGTAAAAAGGGAAAGATTGAAAACCTCCTTGAAGCTTTTCAGGCTTGAAACAGGTCAGAACTGTGAAAACATCAACGTTGTTTTCTTATTTCTTACAGTATGGAACCAATATTCTCTATCACTTTGAGCTGTTGTAATCAATGCCCAATTACTAGGAGTAATCAGGGTATTGATGTATCGGGTCTACCGCTCAGCACTCCACTGCGCTGCGTCATGTTTGCTCGCCTGCATGCTCTGTAGTACAACATCCCGGATGCTGCGTCTGGCGACCTTTGACACGAAAAAGATGAAAACAGCTCCGACTAATTTGTTTACATCATGCGCTAATAAATCGAAAGGATTGATCAGAAATGGAGGTGTGTTAACGGAGTGAACGCTTATTCTGATGATGAGTTTAATTATTATATTGTTGTTTTTTTAAATTGTTTTTTATGCTCTGTTGTTGCTTGTAAACTCGTCGTCCCTGTAAATGATCGAAACCTCAGTGACCAACGAGCTAAAATAAAGGTTTAATAATCAGGTTAAGATAATCAATAATCATTGCCTTCATTGGAGATCGAGTTATTAGTGTGCATGTAAACACTTGTTTTCTCTGTCTCCCAATTAGAAATCATTCAAGTCACGCGCGCGCACACACACACACACACGAACACACACACACACGTACACACGCATGAAACCATAATTCAGTAGGTGAATAAGCCATTCAGTCTGATTAGATTGGAAAGTGAATAGCCAGACTGCAGCGCTACGAAAGCAGAACAAATGAACTGCACTCATGATGGAGCGAGAGAGAGAGAGAGAGAGAGAGAGAGAGAGAGAGAGAGAGAGAGAGAGAGAGAGAGAGAGAGAGAGAGAGAGAGAGAGAGAGAGAGAGAGAGAGATTATAGTGTGAAAGCTATAGGCTTGATCTTTCAAGATGAGTGCTTTGCTATGGAGGGTGACTCTCCAGATTACTGCAGTTTAAAGGGAGATTTGCCCATTCATCTGTTCATGCTGCAGCTGGCTGAGCCCTCCTGTATGTTGTATATTACATAGGTGTTGATAGTTTTAATATTTTTTCATAATGTACACATCTCACATGGTCTTCCTGTCTCACTGAGCTCTGCCCTCCCATCCTCAGAAGTCTCTTCCTCCTCCCCTCCCTCTTTAATACCTTTTCCTTGAGCTCCTAACTCCTATTTCTCTACATTCAACTCAATTAAATGGCTGCGTTAGAAAATAAAACAATGGGAAAAATATAATTCGAGTGTCAAAACAGTGTATAAATCCAGGACTAGGCTTCGACTGTGAGTTGAATCTACAGTAAAAAATGCCTTCATCTGGATTTGCAACCCATCGCCCCGTCTTCCTCCTCGTCTGAATCCATTGTTGCTCGTACGCCCACAGGAAATACTGTAGGGAGACGTTTGAAGACTGGAGCGATTGTTGAACTCGGGGTATATTTGACTCTATAGTTTGTCAAAGTAAAGTCAACCTTCATTTCTCTCGCGGTGCAGTAAAGAGTCAGATTCAGCCTGGCGTGTTGCTGTGGCCAGCTTGTGTGCACCGAGTCTGCACATTGTCTGATTTAATCCAGTTTTTCCGCCGGATATTCGAGCCAGATTGACTCGCTGAAGTCGAGTTTACTTTGAGTTCTAGTTTTCTGTGTGTCATTTTCAAGTACAAACACACAAATACATTCAGACTTGACTGGAAAACTAGAAAAATGAATGAATGACTCCAAAGCGAAATGATGACATGCCTTCTTTCCAGAGTAGCTTGTGGTATTGTGAGTGCAGTACATGGTATTGGTGGGATACAAACCCCCCCAACTCTGGCAGTGTCAGGTTATCCTAGTTCAAATACACAACATTTATATTTCCAAGTGATGTAGTAGTAGAGTAACAGAGGTTTAATGAGAAATTAGTGGATTTAATGTGAGGGAGTGAAGTCAGGAAGCATCCCTAACAGAAGCCTGTTGCTAGCTCATCTGTTGGTGTTCATATCACTGGTAGATGATTAACAAAACGCCTGCTGGACACACACACACACACACACACACACACACACACACACACACACACACACACACACACACACACACACACACACATACACACACACACACACACACACACACACACATAGTGTTGGACAGCTGGTGGTACCCCCTCGGCAAATCACCTTTTAGAAGAAGCATATGTCCTCTTTTAGACCTTTGGGTTGGAGGAAAAACTAAAGGAGCCACACATTTCAAACCCAATCAGGAACTTGAAATAGGCCAATAAGAATATTTTCAACTATGTTGGGAAACTAAATGTTGCTGCTCTGGGAGGGTACGGGCAAACGCGAAGGAGTTATCCACCATTAAAAAAGCCTTACAAAACAGTGATGAATGGAAGTATAGTGTTTTGGAGTAGAGCGGCTCAAATACAGTTTCATGAATGTACTTTTTAATTTCATACCTCTTGTTCTTCAGAGGATGACTCTTTCACTCTTTGGCTCTTTGACTCTTTGACTCTTTGACTCTTTGACTCTTTGGTTTGTTGACATTGTTAAGCCTTGTGACCTGGCCACCATTCCAGCATCCCATTCTGCATACACATAGCTCTGTCTGTCTGTCTGTCTGTCTGTCTGTCTGTCTGTTTGTCTGTCTCTCTCTCTCTCTCTCTCTCTCTCTCTCTCTAGTGGCTATTGTGCTGTACCAGTACATTGTGAGTGTGTGTGCATTTGTGTGTATGAGTAATTATGGCACTCGTAGTCTGCAAAGGATGTTAACAGTGATAGAGGAAGTGTGTGTTTGTGTGTGTGTGTGTGTGTGTGTCGTGGATGTGAGCCAGCTTGCCAAGGCCCATAGTTGGAAGTGCAATATCCAGGACACACACACACACACACACACACACACACACACACCAATTCCTGTCACCCTTTGACCACAATCCCCCCTCTCCCTACTCCCCTTTCCTATCTTCTTCTTCCTCCTCCCCGTTCATCCACTGGGGCACACACATGCATGCACGCACACACGCATAGACACACACACACACACACACACACACACACACACACACACACACACACACACACACACACACACACACACACACACAAGCCTCTGCTGGAATATGTTAAATAGGGATGCTACATTGTTTCAGTGCATTTGAATGTGTGTGTTTCTGTGTGTGTGTGTGTGTGTGTGTGTGTGTGTGTGTGTGCGCGTGCGCATGTGGCTGAATGGGTGTGACTGTGTGTGCGTGAGTGTACGTGAGACTGAGAA
>JAXDDW010000063.1:1467500-1497500 GCA_034670385.1 Hoplostethus mediterraneus
TTTAGATGAAAACTTGGGGGAGTGATGCAGCTCATTAGTTTTCAAAATTGCACTGATTGGCCTAAGGGGGCGCTACAATTACAGGTCGGAGTAAAAAATGGAATAACCGGTCATATCGCCCCACACACCGCAAGATGGAATCACAAGACACATCCAGCTATCAATCCAGGGCCATCAGTGTACGTCTTATTGGATTTTCCCACCGTTTTGACTTTCTTGAAAAACAGTTTCCCCCCTCAGGCTCTTTCATTTATTTGCTGATTGGCTCATTTGTACAATCACATGACACCACATTTGCCAAAAAGACAAGACTAGCAAACAATGCAAATGGCCCTAAGAAATGTTTTTTGCATCTTTCCAAAACAGACATGAAACTTTGACCCTTTTCACGTTTGTGTAACTTGTTATCGATTGGCCCAGCGGGTGACGGGCGTCATTCGACATGTTTACTGGGCGTCATTCGACATGTTTACTTGTATTGTATGTATGTTGTATGTCAAATACAATGTTTACTTGTATTTGAAAAAAAAAAAATCCTTCGCAAAGACCAGAAGACAGAGCTAATTTGAAGGGAGACGGCGGGGAGACGGAGAGGAAGGAGGAGAGGGGGGGGGGGAGGGGGGATAAATCTGGACACATACTCTTTGATAGGAAAAAATATAATGTGTGTGATTTCACATCACTTGCCTTTGCTGGAAACGGCATCAAAGAGTGTGTGTGACTGGATTCGGACGATGTTTCGTGGCCGCTGGCCCACTTAGTTAAGAGGGAGAGTTGAAAGGCTGAGGTGGAAGGGGTATTTCTGGTAAATCCCTCCTTGTGTCTGTTGTCTGTCTGACTGGCCATCTGTCTCCATCGTTTCCCCCCAAATTCTCTCTCTCTCTCTCTCTCTCTCTCTCTCTCTCTCTCTCTCTCTCTCATACCGCACTCTGAAAAAGGATATATCACTTTTCAGCACATCCACGTGTGTCTAGTTTTGGGGACGACACACATTTCTTACTAATAACACTGTATTGTTCATTGTGTGTTATTAACATATGATGATGATGATATGATGGAAAGCAGCAAGTATGTGTTTTTTTTCCTCTTATCGGGCAGGCAGCTAACAGAATGTGTCTGCCAGGTGGTGGTGTGTAATGAGGCCCTGGTCTGAGTCAGGACACACACACACACACACACACACACACACACACACACACACACACACACACACACACACACACAAAGGCAGCCCACACATCCTGCTTAACTGACCATCTTACCTTCCTAACAATATCCTGTTCCGTTTCCTGCACACACACACGCACACACACACACATACCCACACACACACACACACACACATATTTTGAAGGTCTTTTACACAATTGAGAAATACAATGTACAGTAGAGTGTGGTCTCCATCTACCATACGTAGCTCTTCCACTTCCAGTCTTTCCAATTTTTGGGTAGATTGTCCTGTTGGTCAACTTAGAAATTGTTGGCTCAGGTGCTCCATGCTAACACTTTAGCATATGCTATAAGCATTATCTCAAAAGTGAGAAAATGAGAACTTGTAGCAGCTAAAACTAAATGGTAAGTGCTTTTAAATGATGTGAGTTTTAGTTTTATGTCGTCTGGTAACATTTTCAGGAAATGCGAGGTAGAACACGGTCCTGTTTTGAACTAGCGGTGACCACGTTTCCCCCGGTTTCTGTTCCCGTGTTTTGTTTCCATTAGAAGTGAAAGTGGTGAGTAGAGGGAGACTGTGTACAGCTAGAGATCACTGAGCGGCGGATGAATACGTGGCTGCTCACCTGAAATAGGTCCAAAAAAATAAACCCTGGCTACATCAACTTGTATGCATCTAACCTTCTTACTAGTCACCTACTATCACTATACGTGTTAGCATGGAGCACTGGAGTGACTCTACCATCACCTAATGTCTAAATTGACCAATGGGACAATCTCCCAGGTACTATATGATTCATTCATGAGGAGATTTGATGACATATATTTCCAGCAGTAAACCACTAGACTCTCCCACATGGCTGAAGTGTTCATATAAAGCCTTTCTCTCTGTTCCTCCTCGCTCCCTAAACAGATCTCCAAACAGTATCAGGGCTGGTCAATATCCTTGTTGACTCTAAGCAAATGGGACTAGCACTGATACACATCAGCAATATCCACGGTACACATTTCTTGCTGGCTCTGGAAAAAAGCTTTCGCCAAGCAATCATTACGAGGGTCGAAAAGGCTAGTGTGACTCAAAGACCCGGATGATTCGTTAATGTAAAAGAAACAACGCTGGCAGAACAAAACAAAAGAACCCAGTGTGGCTCATGAAAAGTATTTCTTTAACATTTCAAATTTTTTGGGTTTGTCTAAGGGTTTACAGCACCACAAGGGGTCTATATGAACCTTTTTAAACTGTAGTAAAGGCAGAAATGGCCCAAAATAATCCAAAAAACATGCCACGGTACAAGCATCAAGAATCATTTCCTGGTACTATATTGAACCCTTCTTGTTAAGAGTGTAGGGGAAATGCAGGAAGCCCCTAAAGTTACTTATGTGTGACTGAGACCTCATGTAGAGAAAGCTGGCCTCTAGCCTGTAATTACAGGCTGAGCACATGTAACTAACTCCATCATGTTCTGTGTGTGTGTGTGTGTGTGTGTGTGTGTGTGTGATGAGAGAGAGAGAGAGTATAGATATTGGTGATTATGTACTACTATATTGTACATAAAAGTAAATAATCATCTCAGTATGGTTCGAAAAGTATGAACTCGTTTTTTTGGTACATTTGGCTACGGAGGAGTCCTCGATTGGACGAGCGGGTCTTAACGAAGCCGTCTGATTGGTGGAGCTCGGTCCCGTCGAGGCGGATGGGTGCAAGCCGATCTCTCTAAAGGGAGACCGGCGCGTCACCTTTGGGACCGTACCACATGTTAACATGAAACCCGACACCACCTCTGCATCCGTCCGTCTCTCCTGGCGTTCTGCCTCTGTTCTTTTTGCTTCATCTTTTCTGGTGTTCACGGTGTGGCACCATTTATTATCATTTCCAACCAGTTATAACTGGATCTGTAAGAGGAATGGAAAGTTTTATTATTGAGAAAATAGAATAAACTACATTGTTGTATAAGCAGTGCCTCTATGTATGTAATATATATTGTATATATAGTCTATATATATTCTATCTATGGTATATATGTATTCTCCATAGTAGTGTGTGTGTGTGTGTGTGTGTGTGTGTGTGTGTGTGTGTGTGTTAAAGAAGGCTCCGGATTACAGTGCAGTCAGTATTCCTGTGTATGTAGCTAGTGTTTATCTCCTCCACTTTCTCTCTATCCCTTCCTCCCCCTTTCCTTTTGTTCTGGCCATGTTCTCTCCCTCGCCCCCCCCCCCCTTCTCCTCTCTCTCTCTCTCTCTCTCTCTCTCTCTCTCGTCCCCCCCATCTCTTTGTTATCTCTTGTGTGAGTGTTGTATACCACGCCTGCCGCTATTCTTTGGCCCTCTCGTGGCTCTGAGTAATGAAGATTAGCTTGGCGTGTGGGGCACACGCGCGCACACACACACGCACACACACACACACACACACACACACACACACACGTGCGCGCCAGCGTCTTATAACAAGCTGTTAACCCCCGTTTATAAGTGTGGCCTTTCAATCGGCTTGGTGAAAGGGAGTGTAATCCCTGCCGGACGATTTAATGGTAATCTCTCTATCCTGATTAGATTACACACAAACACACACACACGCGCGCGCGCACACACACACGCACACGCACAAGCTGGCACTTGGATAGTATTAGCAAGACCCATAGACAGATCTAAATGGAAAATCCACTTAAATGAAGATGGGTTATTCTGTCACTTTATTTTATTCCCTCTCTCTCTCTCTCTCTCTCTCTCTCTCTCTCTCTCTCTCTCTCTCTCTGTTCACTACAGATCTAGATTATCCAGAGTTTAGGATGCATCACTCTTTCACACTTTATCTTCTTCTCTCTGCCTCTTTCACTGTCTTTCTCTTTTAAGACTAGCAGCCGTCATACTGTAGCTAATGGGGATCCAAATGATCCAAATGATCCAAATGATCCAAAGAATAAAGAATATAGTTACACACACACACACGTGCAGGCCTAGCAGGCTTTTTTTTAATCTGCTTTTGAAATAACCCCTATTAAATCATTATCTATTGTTATATGAAAGGTCCTATCTGTGCTCCTTAGGGAAATAGAGTAATGCCTGCTCAGGTGTTCATCTTCCAAATGCAGTTAGCTGTTTCAGTAAAAGGCATAAAAGGAATGAAAGTTTTTGGGAGATTGTCTCGTTGGTCATCTTACCCCATTAAGTGATGACAAGATATAATCATACATCAGTAGGCTGTGATAATAGGCTGCTAGCATTATCCAAAGAAAGAAGGTTGACCTATTAGAAATGAGAATGTTTTGTTATATGGTGTGCAGATTCATACATTTTAGAAAAGAAATATCATAACTTTCTTTCAGGCGTGTTGCCCCCTGGAGGCCATAGTGCAGGTCCTCACATCTTGTGCGACGCTAGCTGTGAACAGCTGATGGGGTTTCTAAACATACAACTTGGCCGCCTGAACAGAACTGAATAGACATGGTAGCAAATCATAGTATCTGGTCTTGTTATAAACACGTCCCATGTGCACGTATCTAGCAGATGCTAACAATAGTGTCTAGTAGCTGCAAGTTAACATTAACATTGGTTGCTTTGCTAAATTAGCCTGCAGGCTAGTTAGCTAGCTAGCTAACAAGCCAAAAGTGAGCTGACTCTTCTCAGGCCAGAGTTCGTATTACTTTGGTGTGGAGACAAAAAGACAAGACAGCTTCCTGTGTCACAGTAACCGAAATTTGGAAACAAATCTACCATATCGAATTATTCACTTTTACTTATAACTAGCCAGCCAAGTTTGCAAGGAGATTTGTGACGCAACTGCAAAGCTCCATAGCTCACGTAGCCAGGTTTGGTTTTGGTCGAGCGACCACATGTTCATCCGCTGCACGTTTAGTTGTAGCTGTACACAATCTCTAGGATTACCACCTTTATCAGATGAAAAGAAGGAACACATTATCTACTAGAGGGATTTTAAGGCATGCTACTCCACCTAACAGCCAATGAGGACGCACACACTCACATACTTTCATCACTTGCAGAACAAATCGTGTTTTGTATTGTCGTCAAGGAAGACAACATTTTGCTCTCCGTCATGGAACGATTGCGTATTATACAGGGCGGGTACCAACCTTAACAGTCTCACATCGTAGATTTATCTTCCTCTTCGTCTCTATATAGACAAAACAAGTCACGCTCCAAGTCTCAGGGCAGCAGAGACCTTTTCATACAGGGAGTCCTTAATCCTTCATCCTAATTAAAACCTTATTGTTCCTTTAAATTTGACCAATCTGCAAAACTGACACGTCATAACGGAAGACGCAAAAACAACGCGATGATATCTCATTGCTACAATTTGAAAGCATCCAAGTGTTGGAACTCATTGGAACATCCTCATCCAAGATGGCGAGCGTAGTCAACTGCTGTCGTCGACAAATAACGTTAAAGTCTGCAGCACATTGTTGCTCACTTTCTGTAAGTTACTCGTATTAGTGTGACTGTAAGTGATGATTTTGTTTCATTACCCTGGACCGCTGACATCGATGGACTCGCTGCCATGTCTGCCGCCCATGTTAACACGCTTCCACCACTTGAGATGCCAAGTGGGAGATATCGGAGCCTACAAAAAAAAAGTGCCAGATGACCTACTTGTAATTACCACTCGGAGCCTGACATGAAGGGTTTTCCCAGTTGGCGGCTCGTATTTACTGGAAATTCGATATGATGTGAATGTGGCATTAGCTGCATATGATTTAAGATTACTCACCGTTTAGCTGTAATGATGCTAGCCCCCCTACGATCACTCAACCTGGGCTGTGCTAACGTGTTAGCGTGGAGCCCTGGGGCAACAGTGGATGAGTCAGTGTGCACGTTATCGTCATTTAAGGGGGAAACTGACCAACGGGGCAAAGGTTTGATTTCTTATATATCACCATATTTCTCTCTGAGGCTTACAAATTAGTATCAGACTTTGAGTATTGGCATCTTTAAATATTCTGGATCTCTATATTACATTAAAAGAAATGAATTACCACGCTGTGAAAGAGAACGATCAAGTGAAAACAAAGGGGAGATGCAGTCGAAGGGTTAAACAGTTGAAGGAATGTGAATGTCTGTCTCTACTATGATGATCTGATCTAATCTAATCCAATCTAATCTAATCCCTCCTCTATTTTGGAGAAAATATTACGGCACAAAAGCTTTTAGGCAGTCAGTCGGTCATTTATTATAGTGCTTTCTTCCACTCTCAAGTATTTGTGTGTGTGTCCCTGCTATGACCTCGATGCCTGACTTCACTGAGCACTGAGGAGGCGTTTGTATGTACACATTAAACTACCCATCAGCTCACACACACACACACACACACACACACACACACACACACACACACACACACACACACACACACACACACACACAGCACTCTCCTCTCATTAAATGAATGTATTCATTAGCTGCAGCTGCAGGCTGTCAGGGGCTAAAAGTCAGAGTATGTGTTGTGGTACACAGTCTGACAGTCTGTCCCTGTTATACACACACACACACACACACACACACACACACTCACACACGCAGATATTATGTTTGGGTGGATGCGTGCTAATGTCTGGGAGAGGAGTTAACCAGGATGCTAAACATTATGAGGTTAAATGGGCGGAAAAAAACAAGCAACTTGTGACATTTACAATTTATTCATTTAGTTATTTGACACTGTTATCCAGAGTGGCTCACAATGCAACAGCAGAATGAGCTTAGATTCCTAGACCACCAAACATTACAAGCCACCACAATTAAGGAGAACCATCATGTAAGAGTGAAGTGCTAAGAAAAGCAATAGAAGAGCTGAGGAGAGAGACAGAAGGGACATCACTGGGGAGGAGTGAGGCATGAGGAGTTCTCAGTGACTGCAAACTTGAACTACTTTACAGCTACTCTCTGCTTTTAAGGCAATAAATAGATCAATCAAGCCGAAGTTCATGACGGGATCCATAGTGACTCTGAAATCATGACCCAAACGTATTGTTCCCTTAGTCCATCCCAGTGTGTCCGGCCTGCTCTGCCCATCCTACTGTACCCACCTGTCCACCTGAACCTAAGTGAAAGAAGGCGTTTTGTTCTTGGCTCGTCATGCGTGTAGCTGCTGTTTTAACCTGGTCCTGATGGACAAGGCTATTAGCTGCTTTGATCTCAGTCCAGATCTGATCTGACTTTAGCTTGTCCCTCGTGAACCATGAACTCACTGGCTTGATGAAAACTGGCCTTGTAGAACATAGGGCTTTCCAGAGACAGGCACAAACACACGCAGACACATACACACACACACGCACACACACACACACAATTATGAAAGGGTTCTCATGTTGTCACATAGAATGCGTGACAGTAATATTTTCAGAGGCAGGATTCAAAGCGGTGCTACCTGCTGACAGCGGCTGAACTCATTCCACAAAGCAAAACGAACTTTTAAAACTAATCAAAAGTTATCGTGATTTAACCAGCTGCCATGCATACACTATGGTATGTCTTTCATACACCTAATACAAGCCAGCAACCCCCCATGGATTCGGATGAAAGATCTAAGAGCTGCGCGTGTGTGTGTGTGCGTGTGTGTGTGTGTGTGTGTGTGTGTGCGTGTGTACGTGCACGTGTGCTGTCTCTGGGTAGTTGGCAGGAATGCCGTCTCATATCTCAGCATTAACTAGCATAATGTTCTCCTTCAGTGGGTTCACTGGGTTCAGCGCAGCATTACAGAGATGTAGAGAGATGGGTACTGGGTGCACTAATGTGTGTGTGTGTGTGTGTGTGTGTGTGTGTGTGTGTGATGGCAAGCTGATTGATAAGCTGAGAACTTCAATTTTCAATCAAGTTCTCGTCTCTACCTGAGTTTTAACAAGCCTCACAAACTGCGGCTCATTAATCTGGGATTGGATCTTTCTAATTATTTCTGTGGGATACGACTGGCCTTGTTCTCGTCTTACTCCTTTGGCCTTTGGTGATTTGACACATGTATTCCCCGGAATAATCCCCACCTCCAAGGGAATGCATTGTGAAGAGATATTTATCTGCTTATTAACAGGCACGTACAATAGCACACTGACTCAGGCAATGGCGGCTTAATTCTCTGAGCTCTGAGGTTTTATTCCTAAATAGGATTACATTTGGACAAACTCCTGACTCATTCAGTCGTGTTGCTTTTTTGAAAGTTAAAATTCTAGCCGTGATTTGGAAACTTTCTCATTTTTGCTAATGTGCCCACTCTGCACATAGAGTCAAGTTGCACTGGTTGTGTTGTCTCTATTTTAGACATATTTCACAGTTAAACTGGAAAACTGGACCGGTACTTTCTGTATTTCATTCACGCATTGGACAGATGGATGAGGAAAGATTGCACTATTTCTAGCTATAGTGACTATATAGCTATACCTAACCTTGAGGAACCATCTAAATGATGTGCTCTGCAAGTAATAAAGCCACTGTTTGGTTACGTGGTTGGTAGGAACTTCATGCTTAAATTAAGTCAGAATTGGTACAGTTGTCAGAACTGCTACAATATTCATTTATAGAGCATTAGCTTTCATCATGATAAAGAATAATGTGATAAAAACTATCAAAAGTGTTAGTAATTATGGTATGATATGATACTTACTCATTTTCTTGAAAGAATAGTAAAAAGATGCAGGAAAAGAGCACAGAATAAAGTTCCCGCCCACACTGAGAGGTGATTGGTTTCCGTCTGGCGCCTCACTGCGTCACGTCAAGACGTTTTTCCAAAGCGGTATCGTCGACGTCGCTCGCTGCACGTTAGCAAACCGGTGACAGGCTTTATAACAGCCACAGGACCAATTGAACTGGAACAGTGTTAAACCAGAGGGCAGAACTTCAAACTTCATCCTCAGAATCTCTCGGCCCTGACAAACAGAGGAGGGGACAAATGAGACAGTGTCAATATTGAAGCAGGCTAATGGGCTAATGAATGTGGAGAGTTCTGCCTAATATTCCCCACAGAGCTCCAAGCGAAACCATTAAAGCACTTTTATATGACTAGACAGGCACAATGCAGTAACTCGATTTATTGGGTACTTTCATGGTCAATTACGGATGGGAGAGGGGAGAGACGCTAAATAGGGGAGGACAGAGAGAGAGAGAGAGAGAGAGAGAGAGAGAGTGTGTGTGTGTGTGTGATATGGGCTTACTGCCTTTAGACCTTGTCCTAAACTATACTACATGTTAACCTATAAACATACAGAGTACATCATGTACCATGGTAGTAGTTACATAATCCTGTGTGCAGACAGAACTATCTGTCTGGAGGTGAGAAGAGGGTTTATTGTTCTCATCTCAACCCTTACTTCACTCTCTCTCTCTCTCTCTCTCTGTCTGCCACACACACACACACACACAGGCATGCATGTTATTTGTAATAGGGTTCAACTGATAAGGGTTTTTGATCATTAATTATGGACTGAAGCTGCCAATATTGTGGCATTTCCTCCAGAACTGTGTTCTTCCCACGGTGGAAAAGCCTCTGAAACACCATTTAGATCATCACGGACGCTAAAACCCTCTGAAACTTTATCATAATAATACAACTAAAATCAAATGTATTCCTACTTGTGTGTGAATCTGATCAAAAATGTTGCAGGAGAATCAATTCAGATGACGGTCTTCACGTCGAGGTGCGTAGTATCGTGTAGTACGTAGGTGCAGTATTCGCATCAGAGGTGGAACGACGCCGACTGGCCGATATCTGATTTTTCATCAAGACTGTCTGGTTTGTCGTCGTTTCATTGTTTTTGAACTCATCGACACTGAAGTAGAAGGTAGAAGACAGAGAACTGTTTGTTCCCGAGACAAAACCAGACAGTCTTGATCGTTACATCACAACCTGCAAGTATGCCTGGCCGCCAGCCAATTCTGTTACAGACTGGCAACACAGTGACCCCCCTTCACCAGCTCCTGATACCTGAGAGTTCAAGTCAAGGTTCTTAAGCTTAGTGGGTCAATGACGTTTTAGAATCTTAGGGAGAAGATGTAGGGATTCCTAGTTAGTCTGGAAAAAAAAAAGCCTAGTGACACGACCGACCTCTGCTCTTACCCCACATTTCTCTCCTCTCCTCTCCTATGGCATGCAGCTCCAGGGCTAGCTGGCTAATAGGTCCGTGTCTAGAGGGATCTATCACTCGGCCTTATTTCTCTGGAGTCTCCTCGCCCCGCAAGCGAACCTTTTCCATAAGAGATGAGATATTGGACTGTGACCGTGGCTTAGGACACATGCAATAATGCACAGATGCAAACCCCCGGCCTACACGGAGTCACGTACACACGATCGTATAAACGTTACGGTTAAACCGACGTACGGGGCCTGATATTTGCCTTTTATTTGAAAAGTGGGCGAGGAGGATTTTTTACTCGACAGCTTCAGGTGTGTCAGTGTGTAAAACCTCACCTCCGACTCGAGGAGCTGCTAACCCGCCTAAACAGTTTGATCAGTTTGGGATTCAATGAGTTTCGGTGTCGCTTGATGGGTTAAATGCTGTTTTTCCATCCTGACAAGAATACATTTCTGGGGAAACACCGAATCCTTGGAATATTTTCTTTCATGGTTTGGACTTGGATTGGTTTCTGGGCTTCTTTTTTTTTTTTGGCATCGGTTCAAAAAAAAAAAAAAAAATCCTGAAACCCACTCAAACATACAACACTCAAGACACATTTGTGAACACAATCTCTCTCTCTCTCTCTCTCTCTCTCTCTCTCTCTCACACACACACACACACACACACACACACACCTCTCTCGTCTTGCGTTACTGTAGTTTCCCTCAGAGAGTTGTTGCGGCAGGCAGAGTCAGTGGAGGATATTTTTAGTTTGCACCAAATGAGGCAGGTAATACAGTTGCTCTCCTCTCCTACTCACCATATGTTTACACCCGAGTCGGGGGAAAAAAAAGGGTTCTTCAAGGGTTCTGCGGTCCGGGTAATGGGTCTATAAGGTATCCAGAGTGGTTCTTTAAACTATGTTATTACTGCTGAAGGATCCTGCTGTGGTGCAACACTAGAGAAGTATTTTCAGGTTCAGGTTATAATAAGACCTTTCCCTTTTTTTGTTGAAAGTGTACACACACACACACACACACGGGCATGCACACACTCTTTTGCTGAAGTCTGTCAGGTGATGATCCGAAGTGCTGGTCATCGATACCTCGTCACTCTCCTCTGTCCCCCGTCAGAGCAGGGCATGTTTTTCCTCAGCCAGACCGTATGAAGCTTTTCATCAAAACCACTTGACCAAAGTATCTCTTTACCTCTCGCTCAGGACGCTCAGTTTAAATACGCGTGTTTGGAGTCAATGGCTTTTCCTGAAGTCGAGTGGTACGTTCAGTCATGATTAACATCGCTGCAGTCGGTGGCTCTCCAACGCCGGAGCGAACGGAACTGAACAAAGGACTAGAGAGAAAGCCACTCGGGCCTGATGGAGTACCTCCAGCACAGTGGCGCTGATAAAAAAACTGCTTTTATATCAGGAGGGAAACACCGAAGAGCATGTGCAGCACCGATTTATTTTATAATTTTTATTCCCAAATAAAAATAAGATGAAACTTTAATGATCCTCGTGGGGAAATTGGGTCATTGCAGTAGCAAATAGTAATATGATGCATAAAAGGAAATAGAATATAAATAAAAACAGAGCAAATGGGGGTATTAAACATAACCCAACTGACAAATACTACAAAAAGCTTGTTTTTATTGGGTTTCTCAAGGTTTAGGTGTTTCTTCTGAAAGTAAAATTGCAGGAATTGGTGAAAAACAGAAGTCAAAGAAAAAAAAAACACAGTGCTAAATACCTCCTATTAAGAAAGAGTCACATATAATCTGCAGTGACTTCATGATCATTCTGATCTCTCTCGTCTGTGTGTGTGTGTGTGTGTGTGTGTGTGTGTGTGTGTGTGTGTGTGTGTGTGTGTGTGTGTGTGTACATACGATGTGTGGACAGCAAGCCCATCATTTTTCCAGCCTGGATAAATGCCGCATGGTGGAGGACAGGCTGTCCGACATGACAAATGACCTGCAGAGAGAGAGGAAGAGAGAGAGAGAGAGAGAGAGAGAGAGAGAGAGAGAGAGAGAGAGAGATTGGTGAGAATAGCTTCATCAACAGAATGTGAAAGAGAGAGAGAGAGAGATATGTCCCATGTTTCTGCCACAGATTTCAGTCCCTCCCTCTCAGTCAATTAATGAAATAGCTTGGTTTGTGACAGACACACACACACACACACACACACAGCGCGCGCACACACACACACACACACACACACACACACACACACACAGAGTAGTAGCCAAAGGCCTGGATAAACAGGATTAAATTATTCTACAAATTAAAAGGCCATACCTGCCTTGTCTCCTACAAGAGCTGTGTGTGTGGGTGTGTGTGTGGGTATGTGTGTGTGTGTGTGTGTGTGCGCGCGCGTGCATGCATGTATGTGATTAAGCTATTAATTAATTTTATGTCCTTGTATTTAATAGCCTGGACAGTGGAAATGGGGTGGAGTGAGCGAGCGAGTGAATGAGTGTTAGTGTTTTTTGGGCGACTAATGGCTCTGCTGTGACACAATTTTTCTGAGGAGGACAAAGGGAGGAGAAAGAGAAGAGGAGGAGGAGGTGATGTGTGCTTTGTGAATGAGGAAGGAGGTGAAATATATTTGATGAAGGGATGAGAGAGGAGGAGGGAGGAGGTGTTTTTGCAGATGGGGTGGGTGGGGGGGGGGGTGAGATGGGGAGGATATGGGGGACTACTCAAAGGCATGAAAAGATGGAGAGAATAGGGAGAGGAGTAGGGAGGAGGGCAGGGAGTTGACAGCTGTAGAGATGGGGAGAGAGAGAGAGGGAGAGAGAGAGAGAGAGAGAGAGCAAGCAATTACACAGCAGGAGTGTCTGAGTGCTCCCCTCCATCAGAAAATGTTGATTAAAATTTCATTGGTTGAAGCTGGGGGGTCGGAGGTGATGCTGTGTGTGTGTGTGTGTGTGTGTGTGCGTGCGTGTGCGTGTGTGTGTGTGTGAGGCCAGGGGGCTATTGCCAGCCACAACATAAGCAATAAAGCTTAGTGCCTCAAACCATTTCAAGCTTTCTCTCTTTCTCTTTCTCTGTCTATTTTTGCATTTGTATTATAATTTTTAATTCATATTTAATTTATTTTTTAAGACAAAAAATTGTCCTCGTTCCCTTTGTGTCTTATTGGAGGGCTTTCGCATTTTACAAGGAAAGACAGCAGGTTGCTCTTGCATTTATGCGAAACTGTTTTTATGTGCCGACTTGATTTCACTGGACCCTCAGGCCGCTCAGAAACCCACTGAATCATTTCTAAATAGGAAAGACATTAACATGAATGGAAGTTGGAAGTTAGCTGCCGTGTCTTCCAGGAGGCGTTCAGCTCTGGTGTTGAACGGCCACACGACTGGAACTGTGATGTTAAGCCTCATTTGGTGAGAGGATTAGTTTCTCCAGGGCGGGTCTGATAATTGTAATTATTAATTGAAGTATTTTGTTCATTTCTCTCCCGTGTCACTTGTCAGTTCATTTTCACCCTCGGCCACACTATTCATTTCAGCCCCAATTACCTGCTGTTGTTCAGCACGTTTTGTCGGCGGTCCGCTAATTGTACACCCGTCCAGAGAGACTCCTTCAGTTCAACGCGTTTACAGGAGGATGTGCCAGTTGTGCTACTTCCAGATTGCCAGTGAGCACAATTTCATTTTTGTCTGTGAAAGTGGGAAAAGGGAGGAGAAGGTTTTTTGCTCATTTAGAGTGATGTTCCCGATGGAGTTTCCTCTCTCGCCCCAACACCTTCTTTTCTCGCCCTTTTAGGGTGCCGTGTTGCACTTTCCTCTGGGCACATCTGACAAAACTACACACCTCCATTTGTAATTTGGCTGAAAACCATCAGGAATGATGAGTAAAAGAACAAGAGGAGCATGGGTAATATTGTATTACCCTCATTCCCCTCATTCCCATCCTGTCCTAATGGGCCTTTAGTAAGAGGTGGGGCGGCTGTCTATTCTTTTTTAACATGTTTTTATTGAGTGGTTTAACAGCTCAGGTTGTAATATGTTATATAATATGTTGTCATTTCAGATTCATAAATAACATCATTAATATTTTACATAATTAATATTAACAAAACATATTAACACGTTCAGTATTCATGCTGGGATGCCAAACAATGAAACAAACATCCTCCATTGGTCATGCCCATTTGTTTCTACAGAGGTGGGTGTCTTTTATTCAGGTTTTAAAGCCCTAACACAATAAAGTACTCTCTCTCTCTCTCTCTCTCTCTCTCTCTCTCTCTCTCTCTCTCTCTCCTCTGTCTGCATTTCTCTAACAGACTTCTCTTGCTCTCTCCTTCTCTTCATGTTCTCTCGCTCGTTGCTCTCTCTCTCTCTCTCTCGTCCTCTCATCTCCTCGGTCGTCTCGCTCATCGGCTGTCTAATTCCGTCTCTCTTGTCCTTCTTGTCTTTTCTTGTTATCTTCCTTTTATTTGTCATCCCTTGGCAATTGGCTAAGCTCTACCTCCGGACTGTCAAACCGCTCTCTCTTTCTCCCTTTCCTTCCCAGTAATGTGTTTATTTTAAGCTAGGTTTCGATAGATATGGGTGAGACAATGATATTTTTGGGATTCAAGCTGCTAATAGCCAAGTAGTCAGTTTTTCCCCCCAGAATGTTATTCTACTCAGGATGGAAAAGCCCCTGAAACAGCATTTAAACCATGAGACACAAAAACTCTCCACTGAAACCCCTAATACTCACATCTCTCTCTCTCTCTCTCTCTCTCTCTCTCTCTCTCCATGCTCTCCCACTCCGATCAAAATGTCGCATTAGAATCAATTCGGGTTGAGGGCTTCCCATAGTCAACCAGTGTAGGATTGATCACTCGTACAATAAATATGTAATCAAACAAACTGCACCGCATCCATCATATCACAACAACAGCGAGTGGACCGCCATTAACCTCCTTTATCGAGTGCCTCCTCCCCGCTCATGAAAACAGACCCTAATGCGCCGCGCGTCTTTTACGCTGCTTTTTCTAATTAAGGCAGAGTGAGTGTGTGTGAGTGTGTGTGAGTGTGTGCATACGTGCGCACGCCGACAAGACACAGGCAATCACACGTGCACAGTGTATGCACTGTCCACAGCACTGTTGTTTTATTGGCTTCTCTGTAAATGTCAGCAACCCTGAGGTTTTGATGGAGGGGGGGGGTTGGACTCGTTGTGTGTGTGTGTGTGTGTGTGTGTGTGTGTGTGTGTGTGTGTGTGTGTGTGTGTGTGTGTGTGTGCGCAGGCATGCGGGCATGTGTGCATGTATACATGTATGTCAGCTGAAATGGGTTTATTTGTTTGTATGTGTGATTTCACCAGAAAGCAGAAGTAGCATTAGAAGCTAACATGGGGGGGAAGAAATGATCATCCCAATAGTAATAACAATAATAACTATTGCTTGCCATCATATTTTCTTGTCATCAAAATATACCCATAATGCTGTGCAAGTCTGAGTCTGTGTGGATGGCAAAAACCTGTCATATTGCAGTGCGCCAGGCGTCTCACCCAGGTTTCTTCTAATTGGGGGTAATGAGCTTACCAGGGTGGTTCTAATCCGGTTAGGATGTGTTGATCCAAAACCAGGTTACCGGAGTAACCAGGTTAAGAAGCTAAATTCTCCAGCCAGAGTAGCTGTACCGTCCTATTGCAGATGAAGATATCGATGCAAGAGCAAACCGAACAGAGCTGTGCTGTGCTGTTTCGTCCGCAGTGTGGATCAGCTCAGAGAGTCTGGAGCTCCTAGCGAGACGGAAGCCTGTTCCCGGTGTCGGGCTGGAGGTTGAACAGGGTTTCATCATGTCGGTACATTCATTTTTACCAAGGAAACGCCAATATCTATTCTACCGGGTCCCCGTCGTAACCCAGGAGTCTGCCGGTTTTTCATTTCAACCAAGCAACCAGCAGCAGCTCATTTCACTGATTTGCACATCTTCGTCCCCGAGAGGAGGAGCAGGATATCTGCAGGTTTCAGGAAACCATTAAGACATTTTAAGACCTTTTTTTTATGCTACCTGGAGTTGAATTTAAGACAAATTTAAAAACCAAAATAAAGGAACGAAGCTGCCAAACCCAGCCTGTTTCCCCACTGAACACACCAAAACCAGGAAGTTGTTAACAGACATTGAGTCTATTTTTCTTTTTTTAACAGATACAATGATAAAAATATGTTTTACACGTTGCACTATTAACCCCTGGTCTCTATTAATGTAATAGTAGACATGGAGTGCAAACGAAACCCGCCATTGCACGGTGAGAAAAAAAGCTACATGAGCGAGCCGTCCTCTTGCCTCTCTCTCAGGTATCCTTTGGTTCCGGGCGATGGCGGGCCGACCTGTTCGGTAAACATGAGAGCGCTTGTGTGCAGTTCACGGGCGTCACGCGTTACGCGATTTCCTAGGTATTGAAGACCAATCCCAGTTTTCAAACCGTTCGGAAGCGTGGAAGTTGCCTAGTGCCGCTTTTCAATTTAGAGGATTTAATTTAAGCGTTTTGCAGATACCCTGAGGAAGTAATCAGAGAATCACTGCTGCAGGGGTTTGGTTAGAACGGAAAAACCCCACCGAGCTCCACGGCACACGGGGTTGAGAAACACCGATGTGCGCGGTACAGCGGGTACGCGATCGCTGCATCGGAGCGTCGCGACGTTTCACGATGTTCACGACTTTATTATTACGGGGATCAGAAGGAAAGGCTGAGATGGGACATTATTCAAGCAGACTCCGTTCTGGCTCATAGTCGCTGTTGGCACCGGTACCGAGAGCTGCTCTGTACAGTGGAGGCGGGAAACTGCCGTCTCCAAAATGGCAGCCATCCATAAGTGGGCCCGGGCTCAGGCTGCGAGAGAGAGAGAGAGAGAGAGAGAGGGAGGGGAGTGTTGTTGTAAGCCGGGGGTTGCCAGTTAGCACGTACTTCACTCTCTAGTAAAGCACCAAACACACATTCACTTTTGGTAATGACGCTCGCACCGCCGATCGCACTCCTTTTAATATCGTACCCGCAAACGCAAAGCACATCATGTATACTCACACGCAACAGTTAAAAGTCATTACGCTCTTCTCGTTCTCACGAGCACACACATCCGCCATGTACACACACTCACATCAGCAAATTAGCTGAATAAAGAGTCTCTTTTTGCTGGTTCTTTTGAGTGGCTAATTAGCCATCAGAGCCTGCTGTGTGGTGAGAGGGAGAGAGGGAGAGAGAGAGAGAGAGAGAGAGAGAGAGAGATCTGTTTTAACCATCAAGAGGTAGAGCTTCAAACAGCATGCTATGAAAGCCAAAGCACTTTAATTAGGATCTATTTGTATGAGAAAGAGAAGAAAAAAAAACATTATTTGAAGCCAAAAGCTGTATAGTGGGAAGGGAAAATAAACACACTCTAATACACACACACACACAAAAATAAAAAAAGAGAAGGAGAAGATTAGACTGAGGGAGATGATATCTTCTCAAGTCAGCTTCACACGCTGTCGGTGTTTGTCCCTGTGAGGGGAAACAGGGGATTGCTGTTCTTGGCATCGTCGTCGTCGTTTTTCTGTTGTGTTCGGTGGCCACGCTGACCTGAAACGTGACGTACTCTGCTTATGCTAAGCGTGATTATGCTACTTTGCGGGAGTCAAGCGTCATCGCGGGGAACGTAAGTGGACCGCGAGGATTTTTACTGGCATTAATAAGGACCAATCAGAACAGCTGTACACCTTAATCACGTGTGATCCAGTCGTCCATGGTGTCCTTGGTGACGTAGCTCGGTTGTTTGTCGTTTCTTAACCACGTGTCACATCTAAATTATTAGAGGAGGTGTCACTTTATAGGGAAGCGGTTTATTTGCAGTATTGACTCAATGGGAGCGCTGGAAAAACCCACGTTACTGTGTGCATGTAAACATAGCCGCTGTATCTCCTCCCGCTGAATTCACTAATATCTGTTTGCTTAGCTCCGTCCTCGCCGGTCCCTTTGTCTGTCAAAAGCTCTTAGCACTCCCCACCAAACCCCTCTGCTCTCTGCATCCATTATTGATGGACCTCAGCAGCCCAAGAACACACACACACACACACACACACACACACACACACACGTGCCCTGGCAGGCCCCGGCACTTGCTAGCTGATATTAGGTGAGATATTAAATCAGACACTCAAAAGCACGGAGAGGGAGAGAGAAAGAGAAACAAGTACATAGGCGCACACACACACACACACACACACACACACACACACACACACACACACACACACACACACAACTCAGCAATCTTGAGCATCAAGGAGAACAGGGATCATTGTGGGAACAGGGGATGGAGGAGGAGGAGGAGAAAATGGAGTTGTTGTGTTCTTCCTTTCCCCCTTCAGCTCAGTAGACGTGGCCTTGGGTGCCCGTGTGGCTGCAGAGAGAGAAAGTAAACCTCACACACTGCCGTCTGTTTGTCACGTGTGTGTGTGTGTGTGTGTGTGTGTGTGTGTGTTGTGTCTGTACTCACTAATATGAAATTCCTAGCGTGTGTGTGTCCGTTGTCAAGTTTGTGTCTACCCTCTTCACAAAAAGGGGTTTCTGTATGATACCAGGCGGCGTGAAGCCTTTATAGAAAGGTTCTCTATAGCACCGTGCTCAAATGGTTCTATATAGGGCCTTAATGGTGCTGAAAGAACCATTTATTTGTTCTGATTTCCTGTTTTGAGTCATTACAGGTCCAAAAAAGAGCCACGACCCGAACCAGAACCCTTGAAGAACCCTTCTTAATGTGTGACGGCTCACGTTTGTAACTGATTTGGTAGATAGTACCACATCTTTGGTGACTGTGTTGTCCATTGAGCTGCATAGTAGGTGTGTATCTGTGTGTGTGTGTGTGTGTGTGTGTGAGAGAGAGAGAGAGAGAGAGAGAGAGAGCGAGTTGTATGATGTGACCTTTCTCCGTATGGTGTGGGACCGAGCAGGGGTACAGGAGGTGAGCCCTCCACATGCTTTCAGTCTGAGCCGTTAGCCAGCAGACACACACACACACACACACACACATGCACACACACACACATGCACGCACACGCACGCACAAACATGCTGCAGGCGCTACATGTCATTGTTACCTGATATTTATGGTGTAGGAGAAAAAGAAGGAGAAAAAGGTCATACATGTAATGTCACCGGCAAGTGCGTTCTTTCCTGGCCGTGAGTTTGATTCCCGCTCCCTCCTCCTCTGCCAGTGCCTCAGGGTCTCTCCACCCTCCCTCCCTCCCCTCCCTCCTGAACTCCAGTCAAACCCCCACCAAGAAGCACAGGCCTTTCTATTTTTAGGGTTTTGTTTTCTGGGTTTCGATTGCTACTTCACACCACGTTTTCTCGAGTGCTGCGATGCTTTCAAACCCACGACACAGTATTCAAGAGAGCTAGCATCCATGCCGAAGACGGTGAACGCACATTCGGTAGCGAAATCAAATTCTCCATCACCAAATAGCGTTCGTCCCTGTATCTTCTCGAGCGGGAGCAAAACAAAACACACTTTAAAAACCCGGTTTATATTCACACCGCGTCTCCCTAATAAAAACCAGCACCCCCCCGACCGTTAATGTGCGTCGTGCTACTTAACCAAAGTTAGCTCGTCTGTTTGGAATAAAAGGGACCGGGCTGTTAAAGGGGCCCTTCTAGATAACCTCTCGGCGGCTCGGTTATCTCCAGTATTGGTTTCCAAAACGCAATAGCGGTGACTGATTTCATTTTTCGAGACGCGTACAATAACGCTCCTCGCACGCTTGAGTAGATATTGTATTACACAAAGCAATTACTGCAGGGCATAGAAAACGCTAACAAATTATAGCAACAAGCTGGACAAAAGACTAACCAGAGGGTTCGCCTTTTTTAATACGAGCATCAACATTACAAAAGAACGTCGTTACCGGCCGTCACCTCGCGCTATGCTGCCTCTGCACATAAATGCTTATCATGTTCCAAGTTTTTTTTTTGTTTTTTTTTTATGAAACACTCCCAAACCCCGAAGAAATCACTTTGATTTATGTTCAGATGCAAATGTGCATCCTTCGGGGGGGAGGAAAAAAAAAACCAAAACATTCTTTAAAAGCAAAAAGGAGAAGGGGAGGGCAGGGAAGTTGAGCTTATCACCGCACAACAGATGCCCCCGACTAAAATGTTTTGGTTGTTTTTTTTTTGTCGTGGAGGGTAAGTGGGGTAAAAGCACCGGGGCCTGCACGGATGGATGGATGAGGTCGACCAGCTGAAGTTGAGACAGATGTAATTTTGCTCTGATGACAAGAGGATAGAAAGAGCCAGATAGGTCGGGGGATTAGAATGGCCTCCAGCTGCCGCGGGGCTTCAGCCGAGCAGAAGCGTTTCATTTTTTTTTTTTCGCGCTACGAGCTAGCCCGTGATGCCCGGACCACGCCGGAGGTAACGAGGAGCGTTTACAAAGAAAGCGCTGACTGGACACGTTCAGGGGGGGGGGGGGGGGGGGGGCCGTGGGGCTGGCCTAATGCTCTCTCTCTCTCTCTCTCTCTCTCTCTCTCCTCTCTCTCTCTCTCTCTCTCTCTCTCGCGCGCTATTGACAGCTAAGTTTAGCGTTAGAGGAAACACATGTTTGTGTACAGGAACGCTGTATCGGTCTTCGTGCTTTGCAGGTCTTTTTACAGAGCGAGAGGCAAGCCGGGACTTTTTAAAAAAAAAAAAGACGGAATAACCTTTAGGGGGGAGGCGGCGGGAGCTTAGAGGTGAGAGAAGTGGGCTAATGACTGGGAGGTCGAAGGTTGCCGGCTGGGAAGTTTTGCGAAGTGAATGAGTAACTCTCGTCTCTCTCTCCCTCGACAACTACTGGTGCGGTGCCCTTGAGCAAGACGACCCCCCCCCCCCCCCCCCGCCGCCGCTCCACTGGAGCTGCTCAGCAGAGACGGGTTGTACTGGGCAGCTCCCAGTGTGAACGTGTGGAGCTGTATGAAACCAGTATGGCGCTCTATCGACTTTCCCCGGATAATAGATGATAGCAATCCTCCCTTTATGTTTTCCATGTTTCTCTCCCTCTCTTCTCTCTCTCTCTCTCTCTCTCTCTCTCTCTCGCTCTCTTCCCCGATCTCCCGCTCCCTCCCATCCTTCCTTTCCTTGTCTTCGCCTCCCTCGCACTGCATCTCTCCTTCCTCACTCCCTCCATCTGGTAATATAAATTCCATGGCTGGTTGGTTTGGGTGAGCTGAGGGAAACAAGGCAGCTTCCACAGTTCAAGGCTCTGGAGAGCTCGGCCAGGCAGCAGCAATCAATCACAGACTAAATCCCTCCTCTCTCAGGAGTACTGTGTGCCAGGTGACATGGTCAACAGCTGCAATGAAATATAATACCTACAGTGGTATTTAAAGCCAACAGTAATAGACTGGTAAACAGGGTAATGTGCAACGGGGGCTCTGAAAAGTCTGGAATCAGAAAACAAACCAACTAAACGAGTATCAAACCTGCTAGTCAGACGTGAGATTCAAACCCACGCCTCCATTCCAGGAAAGCACTTGGCCTGAGGTGTTACTGATCCATAGGATTCCCTGAATTTTCACACACCCTGTATGAGGAAATGTTTGACTTTCAACGGGAGACGAAACGAACAGACGAAATGGCTGTGTTGACTCTCCCTGGCGTGACGCGTATAACCAACAGAGATGGATCTTTTGTTTCGCGACGGATTGCCTAATGAACCCCCGGCAGCGAACGGCTCACATTCGCCGGTGTGAGCCCCGGATTTTGTTAAGATCACCTCCGGCGTGCTGAAATAACAAAATATGAAGTTATGTTGTTGTGTTTTTTTTTTGACCGCGGGTGTGTCTCCTCCTTCTCTTCCAGACGTGTCTAGAGTTGGAGCGCTACCTACAGACGGAGCCCAAGCGCCTCTCGGAGCTGTTCGACGAGGAGCTGGACTGCCTCCTGACGCCGGCCTTCATGCAGGGCGGAGACAGCGACGAGGACCTGATGGACCCGCTCCTCCCGGGCCTCCCCGAACAGCCCAGCCCCCCTCCTCCTCCTCCTCCGCCGCCGCCACCGGCGCCGGCGTCCCTCCCCAAGGTCCAGGCCAAGATCCTCCAGGTCCCCTTACTACTACGCCGACAAGAGCCGGGCGGAAGCGGGGACCCCGGGAACCCTCGGGACCCTCGCCGCCAAGGACCAAGGCCCCGGAGGCGCCAGCGCCGTGCAGCTCAGCGCCGCGGTCACGTCGCTCACCCCGCCCTCGTCGCCGGAGCTGGGCCGCCACCTCGTCAAGCCCGCGCAGACCACGCTCACCGCCACGGCCGACGGCACGCTCACGCTCAAACTGGTGGCGAAGAAGGCGGGGTTAGGGGCGGCCAAGCTGGCGGCGCGAACCTCGCCCTCCCCGCCGAGCCGAGGAGGAGGAGGAGGAGGAGGAGGAGGAGCCCTCAGCGACGGCGAGCAGGGGGGAGGAGGAGGGGGAAGCCTGGGAGGAGACGTACCGGAGAACAAGAAGAGAGTCCACCGCTGCCAGTTTAACGGCTGCAGGAAGGTTTACACCAAGAGCTCCCATCTGAAGGCGCATCAGAGGACCCACACAGGTAAGACCACACACACACACACACACACACTCAGATACATTTAATTACCTTCATTACAAGTACAAGGATTCATTGTCTAGTATGTATTAAGACGCTAAATAACAGAAGTAATTAGACTGAAAACCTGGAGCACAAGGTGAGCAAGGCTAAGATAAACCAAAACATCCGTTTAAGGTTGAGATTACTTTCAGCTGTTGAAGAGAAAACATAATACGGTTGCCATTCTCAATTATCTTTTCCTCAGGTTCTCAGATATAAACCTGTGAACCTGAGAATACCACGTTCCCATCATTAGTAACCAAAGAGTCTGTTTGACGAGATGAATCACTCTGTAGTAAAAAAAAAAATCTGATCTGTGAAAGTGAGCTTTATCCCCTGCCATGCACATAGCCATTACCATAGCAACCAGTCTGGTACCTGAAACAAAGTTGTTTTTCTCACCAAACTACTCACCAAAAAAAAAAAACTTTAAAAGGAAAATCCAACCTAGTCGCTTTAACACCGTTAAAAAACAGATATTGGCAATATGCCTTTGGCTCTCTAGGCATATTTTGTTGTTTGATGGTATACTTTTCTTATTCCTGTGGATAACTGGCCAAATGTAGACGACATGATGTCAATATTTGTAGCACTTAGCAATGGAGTTTAATAGCAGACAAATGTTCATCTGTCCAAAACAGCAATGGTAAATGTTTTAGTGTCAATCCCTCAGAATCAAAGAGCAACAATGTTCAACAATCATACTCGGGGAAATTGATGGTAGAAGAGGCAGAGATGCCGATACCTCCACCTGACTGGAGCCTCAATAGTCCACAATGCAAACCAGCCACAAGACAGCTATGACTATTGCTATTGCTCTCTCCACCTACACGTACAGTATAACCCACAGCTGTTCTCTGGGGGTTGTCAAAATGCATTTTGGGAAATGAAGGAAATTAGTAACTGAAGTAGACGTAGACATGGCAGGTTAAGGGAAAGATTGGTACAAGAAAAAGTGTAATTGTCACAAAATAACTCCTGGAATGCATTGAACACCACAGATTGATGATATATAAGTGTTGTATCTGAGGGAATTTTCCTTTAGGCTCTGGATGTTGACAACACTTAACTAATGAACCTTAGATGTTTTAAACAGAATACATATCCGGTGACCTTTCCAGGAATCCCAATACACTGAGAGCAGACTCTTCTTATTTGTGGTATTTAGAAGAAGGAGGAGAGTGAGACCTCTCTCCCTCTCGCTCCTCTCGGATGCTACTGCAGATTTCTTTATGTCCTCATGAGTCTTAATCGCAGCACAGTACCAATAGGCCCTGCCTCAGTAATTGCCTGATGATTGATAGACTGGCAGTAAATTACTTCTATGAGAATCCGTCCGTGTCCAACTGGGTCTGACGTGCTGCTTTAGCTGCTAACTACAGCTGCCCTCTCAGTGAACCTCAGACAGAACACACACCAGGCCAGATTCGACTCGAGCACAGAATGATGGTGCGTGATTTGCTTGAGTTTTAAGTAAGGTGGTGAAGGGTAAAAGGCACCTGAACTTGTGCCCAACTTTTTTATGTGCAGAATGGAACAGGCTTCTCAGGCTCACATTAGTCCACATGATTAATCTTTCTGATTCATACATTCAGAGTATACATCTAAGTCGTATCAAACTGATGTATATGAGGATGGACTTAATGCTTTTCAGAAAACATACATTTGTGTTCATGTTGCTGGTTGTTTGCCGTATGATGAAAGGAGAAAGGTGATAAATCTGTACAATCTTAGATGAATCAGATGGTTTTAAAGTTGTTCTAGCTTAGCTGTCTTTCACTCTGGAAAAATTAAAGCTCAATCTGGGAGTGCTAGTGGCAACACTTATGTGTAGCATTAAGCCTATAGACTTGTATGGCCTCAAGGTAGCATTATTCAACTTTAGCTTCAACCACTGCATCACTTATCTGGAGCAGCGCTTGGCCTCCAGTTGCCATCGTCCAATGTTCACTATAACCATAGCGGGTTTTTTCTCGGTGTTGACCAGGATTACATAGCCTGCAGGCCCGACGCTGTAGTAATAGTGGTAACCTTGGCATGATTAATCCAGCATGTTACAGGCTTATATAACCCCGGCTACCATCGTGTGGCTTTAACTTTTCACCATAGCATTACATTCCAGGGCCAGAATAGCCGGGGGATTCCACAGTGAAGCATTAGTCATAGCGTTATCATAGCTAATCCAGAATGGAGCAGCTACTGTCCTGCAGGTACAGCCTTCTAGCGTTAGCGCTACCTGCAGCATCTCTAATCTGTTGTTGATTCTGCAGCCCGGTAATAGTAACCATCAATGAGCTGATGTAAGGCAGATTCGCCCCCGCCACTGAGAAAGCAAAAAAATAAAAAAGACACCCTGAAGACACTGCATCTTCCTCATGCTGTGTGTGTGTGTGCATGTGTAAGTGTGAGTGTGTGTGTGAGTGTGTGTGTGTGTGTGGGGGCGGGGTGTGGTGTATTCCCACCCGATGTGTTCATTACAAGCACAGTACAGCGATGTAATTAGCTTAATCCCCTTTTTGGGTTATTATGACCATAAATCATTGAACATACATGTAAAGGGATTAAGTAAGGAGGAGCAGCTGCACAAACCAAAGTCCTGCACTGCATCAATTCACTTACTGTGCTACACTAATGTAGTACACACCATAAGCCAGTACATACAAATTCATACAGAGAATTCAATGATTTTAGCAGGACTTTTCAGGAATATACAGATGTTATGAAATTCTATGTAATGTTTCTAATTGTCAAAACAATCAAAACTAAATTGCTCTAAAAGGTAACTATCTTTACAAGAGCACTGTGTTTGTTTTATGAGCCCATTTGAAAGTGACACTGATTCCATTAGTTGGCCAATCAATTTGCAATGTTAATATAGACAATATATCAATTAGAAGTGTTAATCTCCAAAGCACTTAGACGGCAGAGCCATTCTGAGTCCCAGCCAAGGCTTCCAGCTCTCTGGGTGGCTTTTCGCTCCCTGGCTTGGATCTGGATGAAACTCAAACAGAAATTATAGATGGCTTATAATTGTATCCTCCATGCACAGAGCTGTGCTAACTCCAGTAGCACACCCAGTGATCCTTAACACTCTCTCTCTCTCTCTCTCTCTCTCTCTCTCTCTCTCTCTCTCTCTCTCTCTCTCTCTCTTTCTCTCGCTGCCTAAAGTATCTATACCCCTGTAACTCTATATATCTATACCATTATACCCTTATACCTCTATATATCTATACCATTATACCCTTATACCTCTATATATCTATACCATTATACCCTTATACCTCTATATATCTATACCATTATACCCTTATACCTCTATATATCTATACCATTATACCCTTATACCTCTATATATCTATACCCTTATACCCTTATGCCTCTATACCCCTATATCCCTATACCCCTATATATCTATACCCCTATACCCTTATACCCCTATACCTCTATATATCTATACCCCTATACCTTTATACCCCTTATACCTCTATATATCTATACCCCTATATCCCTATACCTCTATATATCTATACCCTTATACCCCTATACCTCTATATATCTATACCCCTATACCCTTATACCCCTTATACCTCAATATCTATACCCCTATATCCTTATACCCCTATACCTATATATATCTATACCCCTATATCCTTATACCCCTTATACCTCTATATATCTATAGCCCTATACCCTTATACCCCTATACCTCTATATATCTATACC
Organism: Hoplostethus mediterraneus; assembly: GCA_034670385.1. Lineage (NCBI taxonomy): Eukaryota > Metazoa > Chordata > Actinopteri > Trachichthyiformes > Trachichthyidae > Hoplostethus > Hoplostethus mediterraneus. The sequence goes on from JAXDDW010000063.1 coordinate 1,494,020, forward strand.
CCTATATCCTTATACCCCTTATACCTCTATATATCTATAGCCCTATACCCTTATACCCCTATACCTCTATATATCTATACCCCTATACCCTTATACCCCTATACCTCTATATATCTATACCCTTATACCCCTATACTTCTATATATCTATACCCCTATACCCTTATACCCCTTATACCTCTATATATCTATACCCCTCTACCCTTATACCCCTTATACCTCTATATATCTATACACCTCTACCCTTATACCCCTTATACCTCTATATATCTATACCCCTATACCCTTATACCCCTATACCTCTATATATCTATACCCTTATACCCCTATACTTCTATATATCTATACCCCTCTACCCTTATACCCCTTATACCTCTATATATCTATACACCTCTACCCTTATACCCCTTATACCTCTATATATCTATACCCCTATACCCTTATACCCATATACCTCTATATATCTATACCCTTATACCCCTATACCTCTATATATCTATACACCTCTACCCTTATACCCCTTATACCTCTATATATCTATACCCCTCTACCCTTATACCCCTTATACCTCTATATATCTATACCCCTCTACCCTTATACCCCTTATACCTCTATATATCTATACCCCTCTACCCTTATACCCCTATACCTCTATATATCTATACCCCTCTACCCTTATACACCTTATACCTCTATATATCTATACACCTCTACCCTTATACCCCTATACCTCTATATATCTATACCCCTCTACCCTTATACCCCTTATACCTCAATATCTATACCCCTATACCCTTATACTTCTATACGTTTATACCTCTGTACCTCCATCCATTGAATCAACCTCCAACCTGGTCTCTCTCTCTCTCTCTCTTTCTCTCTATCTTTCTCTTGCTCATCCAGTTTGGGTTGCCAGGCAACTGCATCACACTCGTCCATAATTGGTTGGTGGCTGGTAGATTGTCCATGGCTGTTAATCTCTCTCTCTCTCTCTCTCTCTCTCTCTCTCTCTCTCTCTCTCTTTCTCTCTCAGTTGCTAGGTGACTTTATCACACATCCTTGCCTTGCCGTGCTATAATTGGCTGGCATCATGGTTGCTGTGGCGTCAGGCCCAAGCTGGCCTTGCTTCATTCTGTCAACAGTGAAGAGAGTGCGTGTGTGTGTGTGTGTGTGTGTGTCTGTGTGTGTGTGTGTGTGTGTGTGTGTGTGTGTGTGTGTGTGTATCTTTGAGGGGGGTCCAATTGTAGGAAGGGGGGTACTCTGGCCAATTACAGAAAGATGGGTGTGAAACGGCCGCCTGTCTTGCACCTGCGGCCCCCACTTGTACCCCATATCACATGCATGCAAACACACACACACACATACACACACACACACACACACACGTACACACACGCAGGTTGAGATTGTAGTGTTTCTCCAACAGGCCAAAAGAATCATCTGCCGGTCTTTTAGCAAGTGATTTATTATTGCATGTTAACAAACTAGTGGTGCTGGATTCAGTCCTGAGTGAGAACTGGTGGAGTGTTTAAGAGGACATACACATCCTCTCTTCTGCTGCAGATTACACACTGAGATTTTGCCTTTGTTGAACGACAGGACAGAATAGTAATCTGTTGTAGGTGTCAGTGTAACACATGCTGCCTGCCTTTTTATGTGAATGAGACTTCTTTGTCCCAGAACATTTGATCTAGTGTCTAGGACTGTTGTACACCTTTACCCCCAGCAACTCTGCAAGGGAATGTGGCGCATTGCCACATGCATGGGCAATAACGTCCTAATATATGGAATATGGTATTTTGTTGTAGTAGAAGAAAACTGAAATGTTCTATTCTAAAATTTAATTACTTAAAGTCAGTCAATATTTCAAAAGCACAGATGATTATATTTTCCAAAACATTATTATTTTTCAAACACATTAATCTCAAAACTTCATGTCTCAAACTTTAATAGTAGCCCAAGCCCTCGTTTTGGTAGCGCAGGCTTCAGATCGCCACGGTGACACGGCTGCACATCCACAACAGCAATGAGCTAAATATCCACAAAAGGAAACTTGTGAACAATGTGAAGAAAGGAAGCTTAGGGGATTTTCACACCTAGTTCATTTAGAGCAGTTTGAACCCCGGAGTGGTTTTCCCATTAGCTTGTTTTTTTGGGCCTGTGAAAACACAGCAATCAGACCAATCGACCAAACCAATCAGACCGAGACCTTGTTGAGAGGGCGGTTTGCTACATTTCCAAATCAGCCCTGAAGCTTAGTTTGGAGGGAGAACGTGATCCGACTCTGATCCCATACAACTACAGGAAGCAGTGTTTTATTATGTGTTAAGGAGAAGTTTTACCCCCGAAGAAAGTCCTTTCACACGGCAAAGTTCTGACCAATGGAGGAAATCGCTACTGCCACAGGCCTTTGGTTGATAAATTATGATTGGTTTGAAATTTTGCCATATGAAACGCAACCAAATCAATATGTAAATGCAACAAAGCAACGACTTGTACCCTGATTCAGACCAAATCAAACGGACTGTAGACCCAGCATGCAGCTGGCAGGCAGGCGTGGTCTCCCGCTTCATCGTCAGTGTTCAGACCTTCATCCAACAGCTCCACTCAGACCTCTCAGATCCTCCTCAGCAGTAGCAGAGGACTTTGGGCCATGACAAGAACAGAAATGTTCCTGTTGTAGCTTCAAAGTAGGGTAATGTAGTCTACTAATGAACACGCGTGGCTCAAACCTCTTCCTGACCTGATTATGCCACCGGGGGAACTGATTGTTGGCATTAGGATTAGTCTGTTACTTTTCGAACAAAAGTCATTTAAATTGGAAAATGGAAATAGGCTGCAGCTTTCTTGTACTGTTGTACCGAACAATCCTACAAAACTTATTTGAAAGCGTCACTGAATGAAGGAAATATTCACAGAACAAATACATGGAATGACAAATACTTCATTGGATGACATATCTTAGGAATTAAACAAAACACGTGACCAGTGAATGGATGCCAATTAATTGCTTTTAAATACATTGTTGTGGTGGAGAATTACAGTTGAAAATGACGTAATCGGGTCATGTATAGTGACCAGTGTAAAGGGGCGGTCGCAGTAGAAGAGGTAGAGGAAGCCGGCGAACATCATCAGAGTGGCTCAGTGGTGAAAAATCAACAACCAACTGGGTGACATTTGACTGGGGGATTTGAATATGGAAATCCAGGAGGGCACAGCTTGCGACCGGGAATTCATTTAGTCTGAAAAACACTTCAAGTCTTCCTGCAATCACATTGTGTCTCCGGATCAAAGACGACGCGGATCAAAGAGAGAATCGCGCAAACAAAAGGGGGGGGGGTGAAAGAAAAGGGGGCGACAGAGATCATTCACAGTCGACCGGCTTTCTTTTTTCAATGTAGTTTTAAGGGGGGAGGTGTGTGTGTGTGTGTGTGTGTGTGGGGGGGGTGAGGCTGAGGGAAGAGGGGGGGGGACACCCTGTT
>JAXDDW010000063.1:1502500-1547500 GCA_034670385.1 Hoplostethus mediterraneus
CAGGCAGAGTGGGGCAGGTTTCATGACAGGTTTTTACAGACTGACTCCCCCCCCCCCGAGGCTGCTCAGTAAAAGAAGGCGGAACCTCCATCATATCACAGGTGGATGACACTCGCTGGTCAACAGCAGGCCCATACCGGCCCCATATATCAGTCTAACCTTCATATAGTGTTACAAGCATGAAGAAACAGGCGTAAGAACACACACACACACACACACACACACACACACACACACAAGTGGCAGGTGGAGCCACTGTGTCTAGGTGGAGCAGCCACCATAGGGAACACTTGGCAACGAGGTACACACACTACACACACACACACACACACACACACACACACTATTACCATCAGAATGGAGAGAGTGGCAGGCATGGAAGGTTAACATTAGATACAGTGTTCAGTGTGACGCATTCTCTCTTGGGGAAACACACACACACACACACACACACACACACACACACACACACCAATCTGTCATTAATCCTGCTTAATCAAGCAGGGACCCCCTGATGTTCCATGGAGCTGGAAAGAGGAGGAGTGATGAGGAGAAAAGAAGGGGAGACGGGGAAGGGAGAGTTTAGTGGAGGAGAGGAGGAGGAGGAGGAGAGGAGGAGGGAGGAGGGGGGAGGCGGAGGAGGAGGGAGGAGAGGGTTAGGAAGGAGCAGTGGGGGGGTTCAGAGTTGTACCAGCTGGTCTGGCAGCCCCCCAACAGTGACACCGTGACTCGCATGGCCATCTGTCCAGCCTCACACACACACACACACACACACACACACACACACACACACACAGACTGGTCAAGGCAGGTACCGCGGGGCCAGTTGGACGGTACGGTCAGACATCGTTTGACTTGAAAAATCAGCAGTGAAATGAACGACAGACAAGCAAACAACAGGGCAACGATTCCCCACCATGATGAGCCGTGTTAGTTTAGTGTTTCTCGATGAGACGATATATAGATACTCAGCGTTCGATCATTCTCTCATATCATTCATGCGTTTTATTCCTTTTGCTGCTGTCTCGGCAGGCAGCAGCACCAACGTGTGTTCTGTGCCGATGTCACCGGTCAGCGTTATCGCTCATTTTTCTCCCCCGTGTAAATACGAGGGCAGAGTCCTACCTGAACCTGAAGGCTGAGCTTCGCTTTACTGCGTCGGGCCAATTTTTTGCGCTCAAGTTGAAATTTCCAACCGGAGTGAACGCCTCTTCGCCTCTAGAGCCGAGACGCATCCATCTCACTCACCTCGTTAGCTCACCGCCATTCCGTTGACTTTGCATACATTCACACTCCCTCTGCATTCTTGTTTTTTTTTTGGTTTTTTTTTTGCATTCTGTCTGAACGTAGGGGATCCAGTAGGATTGGAGAAGTGAAATCAAGGAGGATGGATCAAAGGATAAGCATCTGAGATCCAGCAGATCCCCTTAACAGCACGGCCAACGCTCTAGTGTCTTTTTTTCAGCGTTTCTCACTCTCAACCTCCATCCATCTGGTTAGAACAGCAGCCTGCCTGAACCAAGGCCTGGTTGAGCATGAAGAAACATCAGTAGGATTCACACACACACACACACACACACACATAGAGAGAGAGAGCGAGCGCAGTGCTGACCAATTAATAATGAATAAAGCCTCTGGCAAATTGAATTTTTAATTTCTCATTTTATACTCGCCCACATTTTGTTTTGCTTCTCCTTTATTCCTATAATTTGTGATTCATTTTATTGCGCGTGTTCAGCTTTAATGTAATAATCCTTACAGTGGCGTAATAAAATTAAAGTACTTGTAGCATTGCAAATCGTATATTACACATCGCCGGCGCCTGGTTTTATGCCTCGCTCTCCTACCGAGTCGCAAGTTCTTTTGGGGGGCGAGTTAAATGGATTGGCATCAGGAAACACCGGCGGCGCTTCGTATGCGCGGTCATGTCTCCGAACCGGCGCATATCTAAAGAGGGTGTCGCTTTCTCTCCAATAGTGTTTCACCTCCAGCGTGGGGGGGGGGGGGGGGGTAAATTGCGGTGCCGTGGTGGTCTGGGCCGTGATTTATAGCGGCGTCGGGATCATATTCTGTCTCCTTTAGTGAAAATATCAGAACGGGAGATCACTTGAGTCTGGCGTTTTCCAGCGCTAACACGCACACAGAATAGTGAGATAAGTGAAAATCACTGTACGTTTGAAATGAAGTCGTTTTGTTGGTTGTGTGTGTGTCATTCTCACTGTCTCTTTCATTCATTTTCATTTCATTCTTTTCATTCATTCTCTCTCTCTCTGTCTCACACACTGCTGCTGTTGCTGCTCATGTCTCACTGATTGTTAAATAACACTGTAATCCATAATTTCTCCCGTATTCCCATTCACTGCATTCGACTCAACGTGTTTATTTAACCCCGGTTTGCTACGTTCTTACAGTGTTGCTGCTTCCACTCAGGGATCAATAGTTTCCATCTTATCTTGTCTTTTCCTTCTCCTCCTCCGCCTGACATTTTTCTAGTATTGTATTGTATATTATATTAGATGATGTTTCTGAGCGCTGTCGTTTCTCCGTCTCTGTCCCCCCCGCTAGGTGTTTCTCCAGGTCCGACCACCTGGCCCTGCACATGAAGAGGCACATCTGAGGAGAAAAGAGAAGGAGAGGGAGGAGGAGGAAGGAGGAGGAGGAGGAGGAGGAAGAGGAGGAGGAGAGATAGGAGGCAGAGAGAGGGATGGGAGCGGAAGCTAACCAACCGCCCCGCTTCGGTTCATCCCGTCCAAACACCCCGCCCGCCCCCCCCCCGCCGCCACCACCCGATCACCACCGCCCCCCTTACCCCCCCCCCCGGATGCCTGGAGGGGCAACGCATCCGTCTTGAGAAACCAACGCCACAAAGCTCAGATGGATGGACGGGTTTGGGGCGGGGGGGGGTGATGGAGTGAAAGCGAGGAGGAGCTAGATGTTGTTTTTCTTTGATATCACACACTCACAACTTGCAATATTGATCATTCTAACACATCCCACTTTGATTGCGTCATCCCCGGTGAGGTTTGGACACTGTCAAACCACTATACTTATACCTGTTCATAGAAGCGTTACACAGCCGGTTTTTTCTTTCTCTGCGTTTTTTTTAGTTTTTTTTTTTAACTCTACAACCGATTTGAGAGAGGAGACAGCTCAGTCAGACGGATCTTCTCGACTCATATCCGAATATCCAATATCAGTGCTTTACAGAAATAACAACCGGCTTTTTTCAAAATCAAGTATTTCGCCAGTTTTTTTCTGTTGTTTGTCTTACACGGAACATAAGAAACCACCATCTGCCGCAGTTAAAAGTCAGTTTCAGTAATCTATGTGAAGAAAACAACAATGCCAAATCTGCAGGAGAGAGACTGTAAGAAGGACTTCCAACATGGCTCTCTCAGGCTCTCCTCCAGTGGGTGCTTGTATCTCTCACCTTCACTAAGATGCCTGCCACCTCCACAGGCTATCTGACAGAAATGCGCAGCGACACTTTCTTGCCTTTGTTTTCTATTTTAAAGAAAAAGACGATAATTCCTATTATTGTTGTTATTATGAAGAATGATGCTTTGTTTTTGCTCTTTCTCTCTTGGAGGAAATGTCTTAAAATCTCACTGAATTGTGATTGGAAAAAAAAAAACTCAAAAAAAACCTAAAAATCCAAGATGCGTTTTTTGACTTTGACAGTGAGACAGAATGTGTGGGATGGAAAGGAAAAGCATTGTTGGTCCATCAATCCCCCATGTGCACAGGCTTCGCTCTGCAGTTGCAATCTGCAGGCGGTTGATGGATGAAAAAAAAAATAGGTAATCACACAAACTCTGAGGAAAGGGATTTGTATTTTTTGGCCTAACATGAAAGGGGAGGGGAAAAAAAAGGCCTTCTGTTTTTCCTTTTCTGCTCTTTCTGCCCTGCGATCCAATCCAGCTGAAAAACAAAACTTGGCGTGACCCTCTGTGGCCTCTGTACTACCGAAGCCAGCCAAAGCAGGCAGAGGGGCTCTTCTAGGAACTGGAAAACCTGTTGTTTTTTTTTTTTTTTTTTGCTTCGTGTTGGTTCTGAAAGTCATCCCGGAGCGCCATCGCAGACTTTGAGATCTCACCTTCCTGGTAAGGGCTGCAGGGAGGCAAGGGGAAACTAAAGAGTCGGTTGGCTGTTCATCTGGGACTAAAAGGCGCCAACCGACGTCCGTGTGGTGGGCGCGGAATGGACACGGTCACATCAGCCTGGTCAAACTTGCCTGTTTCGTATCCATTGTCTGCACTGACTTTTTTCAATGTTATCTGTGCTTTTTATTCTACAGACAAAAATACAGAAAAAAAAGAATACAATGGAAAAAACATCATAAAAAGACTCAAAAAATAATACACAAAAACAATTCTGTCTCGCTCTACACATTGCATACAGAACAGGCGCACTAATAAACATGCAGCATAGACACACACACAAACACACACACACTCACACACACTCACAGCAGTTTCTTTGCTCATGGCTCCTCTTTTGAGATAAGACTGAAAAAAAAGAAAACGAGTAAAATAATTATCAACTAATGAACAGAGTTGAAAAACAAAACACTGCATGACAGGCTTTATCACACACACAGACATACACGTATACACACACACACACACACACACACACACAGACATGCACACTTCCTGGAATTATGTGTTCTGCTCCCAAATCTTTTTTCACAGTAGGAATTTAGCAACTGTTGTTTAGTAGAAGACTATCTTAGCTCTTGGCTGGAGGTAACAAACTAACAAAATCCTTTGAAGTGAGAAATGAGCTTGTTCTCCTTTCAAACAATCACCCACATATCCATGAGGCCTGTTTCCCTTGCTGGATGGTTACAATCAAATGCAAGAAAGAGCATTGCCTTGCAATCAGGGCATTACTACCACCACCACCACCACCACCACCACCACCACTGCTCCATCCACCCACGACCACCTATATCCCCGCAGCACACACAACAAACAGGCTCATTCTCACTGCTAGCGATCGGTGAGGATGGATGGGAACAAAGGGTACAGGGTTCGTGAAGCTGGCAGGGCATTTTAGATTCCAGTACGTTCTCGTATGTTCAGTCAACACACACGCGCAGTCGGCCATGCCAGCCTCCATTAGGTGAACGCGAAGCATTCCCCTTCAGGGTGGTTTATGGTGCAGCTCAGAACAATCAATACCAAAAACCTCCAGCGTGGAACTGCCCTCTAGCCACGGGCAGGGTCTCCTTGGTCAGAAAAGATCGGTGGGAGACCGCCTCCGTACGAGACCTATGTATCCAGCGGCAGCTTTCTCTCTACAAACACAAACTCTCGCTCTGCTAAAACAACCCAAGGTTAAGACGAAACCAGTGTTTCACGTTTGATTTTATTTTTTTTTTTTTTTTTTTTTGTTGGTTCCCATTTGTTTTACAAAAGCTATAATGATGGTTATTTTTCTTCTGCTTGGATGATGCAACGTCATGCCAAAATGTTGAGAAATGCAGGGGGATGTAGAACGAACCCTCCTATACAGTACGTACAATCAGAGAAGATGGGGATTGTAGCACTTTTGCAAGGTTTTTGATGGCAGGTGTGTATGTGAGTGAGCGTGTGTGTGCATGGATGTGTGTGTGTGCGTGTGTGTGTCCATAAGGCACAATATGAGGGTAGCAGTGATTCAGCAAAGTGGTAATAACTGTTTTTCAACTGTTGACCATGTGTGCCGCCATGTGGGAGAAAGTACTGTATGTTGGTTGAACAAGTTTTTAATCCAAGCAATGGCTGACAATGTTTGCATTAGGTTTCCGTTATGACCCTTCCTTTACATTTACTACACTCACATTTTTTGGGGAAGTCATGGAGCTCAGTGACTTATGTCAAATTAAAAAGACGCAAAACTCACGTGCCATCCACTTCACAGACTCCAGTTGGAATGTATGAAATGAATAAAATCACACAACATTCTCCAGTTAAGATAGAAAGTCATGTCAGACTAGTCGCTTCTACACAGATTCAATTCACTGCAGTGCACTCTGAAGAGAACGTGTCATTTTCAACACATCTGTGTGTGGAGTATCACATATTATGCGATACTTTTCAACAGTAATTGGGATTAGCGTGTTGTTCTTAACATAGGATTGCGTGTTGTCCCAAACTAGACATACAAATGTGTTGAAAAATGACATTGTTTTGGAGAGTAACAATGTACAGTTGAAAGGCTAGCACTAGCTAGCATGCAACAAACACAACCCACAGTTTCTCCTCCGCTCAATTGAAATCCGTCTCGACAGCTTCCGACAGATCTCAACCTCACTTCAGATGGAAATTCACATTTCATTCCCATGGTATTCTTCTTTCTCAGCCTGTTAAAAGTAAGTTTGCTGTCATAGAGTTGCTCTGGGTCCCCTGTAGTCTCTCAGGCGCTACCAGGCCAGCTAGCTGGTGTCCCACAGCTCTGATTAGCATTAGTACTCCAGGGTCCTCTTTGGGGCTCCAGACTCTCCCGTCGCAGCTCCACTAATGAGATAGCTATGGGTCACAGGGAAACTGAGTGGTCTGGAGAAAAAACAACAGGGACCTTGAGCCGGACTGGTTCCAATGGTCCTCACCCAGTGGGCAAAACTGTTATAGAACAAACACAAGGTCCCATTAGCATAGAGAAACGCCAGCAGAGAGAGAGATACATATATATTTATTTGTGAAAGAGACTGAAATTAAAAGAGATATTTTTGGAGGATGAAAGGATAAGAAATAATTTACCCCCATGGATATCCAAATAATGAAATTAGCCCTTCCATTTTATCTCATGGATTACAGATGAAAAGAAATGACCCTTAATGTGAAAAGTCCCTATAGCTTTTTAATACAGTCTGTGCTCCCCAACTCCCCCCTATTCCACTGCCTGCACACTGAAAGTGTCATTCTTATTTCCCTCCATTCCTCCGTCCTCACCTCATCTCTCTCTCTCTTTCCACAGCAGTTGTCCATGCACAATCAACTGCAGGAATGCTGAATGCACACTTATACATTTTGCCCAAAGATTTGCAGATTTGCAAGTTAACTGCTGTGAATATAAGAGATATAGTGAAAGAAACTGAGAGGCAGAGAAGCAGAAAAGGAGTGATGGATGAAAGGTAGGAAAGGAGTTGTTTTATACCTGATCGCCCCATTAAATCTTAATTACGTTCCTTGCCCGACCCAATCTTAACACTTCATAACATCACAATCTCTTGTCTGCTGTCAACTGCAGTCTAACTCATGGTCGTTCATGGTTGTAAAATAATGGTCTCATGGTCTTTTAGGGTGCCCAGTATAGTGGGGGCTAGCAGCTTACCAGGACTGAAGTAGCCGTAGTTTAAGTTAGCTTCTTAGCACACTGCAAATAGTACTGTGACGTCTCATATTTCAAAGTCAGAGGTGGACTGGAGTCTTTTTGAAACGTTAGTTGAACCGTTGATTATGGAAACCCAAGAGAAGTGTAAAGACTAACCACTAAAAACCTTTACACTACTTTAACACCAACGACAAATATCAGCATTCCCATACAGATTCAGATGGTTAGAGATCAGTATAGTACTGTTGGGATAAGATAACTCCTGATGACCACGTCTGCCCTGTCTTTGGGACTTCCTAAGACGTCCTCTTGGACCAATGGCAGTTGTTTGGCGGAAGTGTATGGCAGGGACCTGGTTTCGGTTTCCCCAGGTCTCACCATGTCACCCTGAAGAAGGATTGTCAGTTCTGGCAGCTTTGTAAATAGCTTGGCTACTTCAGTGAGATTTTGCATACAGGAAACTCAGTGTGGACTCAGTCTTCTGCCACTGTCTCATCAAGAATGTCAGACATTCAATGTTTCTAGATCTGCTTTAGTTCTCTCAAACATTTCACTACATGAACGTACTTAGCTATTGCACTCTCCATGTGTGCGCACTGCTAGCATAGTCTGTTGGAGCACTCTGTCAAATATCCACGAAGCATTTCGTTACACTTCCAGGATGTACTTTGCCACCAAGAACCTTTGCCACCAAGGTCCTTTGGATAGATCAGTCTGGTATACCAACTCGACTCAGCTCAAACCTCTAATGAAATGCCTTTGCATCAACCTTATTTTGGAGGACTATATCATACTCTACAAAGGAATAGTCACGTTGTGATTTGGTTGAACGTTCTTGGTATCAACAGCATCCTGGAGTGACTGTCTGTCTATATCTACTGTGTTTGTCCATGCTTGATGTGTCAGTATATAAGAGATTCATAAATCTCTACCCCCTCTCCCTTTGTCTGCATCTTACACCTCACCCCACTGTACCCCCTCCACCCAAACCCCAACCTGTAGAGCTCTTTGGGGCCAAACATGATCTAAGACTTTAAATATCCAACTATTGGATTTTATTCTCAAGAGCTATGCAGATCAGTGATATTGGGAATTGGGAGTTCCAGGCGCTACTTTTGTATTACATTCATAATAATACGAATGGGAAGGCAGCACCATGCGGTAACTATCCTCACTGAATATGGGTCTCAGTCAGGCGTTCCACCTAGCCAGCTAAATGTCCGTGGTCGGTAGAGCTTATTTCACGTGATCCGACCCAACCCCGCAGGTGCTTTCCTATCCCTGCCAGTTTATCTGGTCTGTTAATCCCTATGCCTGTAGTCTGCTCCAGCCCCTGCAGCAGTGATCCTTAAACGTTACACCAGTTAATCAAAGCTGTATTTTTGCACCTTGATTTCACATAATAGCTTTCTAGTGTGTGTACTAGGTAAATTCAAGCCTTTTAAGGGATCGCTGCATGTTCTGGGTTGGACTACAACAGGCAGAAGGAGAAACAAGGAGATACCTTTTCATTATCGCAACATCTCTGTCATCCATTCTACAGGGGCTCTGTAATGCTGATACCTTTCATATTATCCCTCCTTCCACATCTTCACTCCACATCTCTCCCTCACTCGCCCACCTTCCTCTCCTCTGTCATTGTCACCGTCACTTCTGTTGAGTTTCTGTTTTGGGTTCTCTCGTTCTTTTACTTCCTTTTTTTTGCTGTACAAAGTGTTTAAAATATTATTATTTGTATTATATGATGTTAGTATGGTAATGTTCTTTATTAAGGAAGAAGAAAAATTTATTTTTGTTACTGGTCTGTTTCATAATTCTTTTTTAAATTGGTATTGTAAGATATCTATGCAAGAACTGTTAAGTGGAGCATTTTTATTTAAGAATGTAATATGTGTAATAAATGGTAGAATCTGCTCACTGCTGTCTTGCATTTTGTTTTGTCTGAATGCTGATTTTTATTGACCGCGAGGCTTTGGAGATGGGGAAAACACCTCATTGAACCTTTTCAGGATGCGTCACACACTTCAGATCAGGCTTTCTGAGCGCTCACATTATAACCTTCATGAAAATGACTGATACAGCCTCTGTATGGGCCCTCAAATGACTCCTATTGTGTCGCGTGGTAGGACATTATTTCTGGATAATGGCCAGTTAAGGCAGACGGAGAAATATGGTTCAGCTGCTGGCGAGAGCGCAGACGCAGCGAGAACCACCATCACATAGCTACGGCAAAAGGGCTTCTACTCTCAACATTGGTGGCAATTTCGGTCTTTATTACAAATTAAAACAATCTCATGAATATCTATAGCTCTCCCCTGCCTCCAAATGGCTTCTCCAGGGCCGCTGTGAGTGGCATAGTCTTTAATTAGTGCTATTACCAACTTGTCAATGACTGAGCTGCCATACATACTAACCCATGCCCATGACACCCAGATTAAAAGAGGTAATCAAATAACTAATGGCTAATTAGGGAGCAATTAAGCGGAAGAAACGGGGCCATATACAGCATATCTGTTCTGTGAGTGAGACAAGAATTTGTCCATTTACTGAGTAATTGCTAATTACGTAATTGAAATGGACCAACTGACCAAACTGTGATTGTCTTTCTTTGTGAAGACGCGATATTGATACCTCTGATTGAAACCACCTTAACTGCTCACTTGGCTTTCCTGTAAAGAAAGTCATAATGTTTCTTTTCCATTTCCAGATATGACCATATTGCCTTTGCTTACCGGGCACATACGACGCGGGGCACTGGATGAAGACATTGCAGCAGCACTTAGCCGATACAGAGGATTATTATCCTTCTCAGCGCTGTGTTGGCTAGAAATTGAGAATTGACAATGCTGATTAGTTGGGACCTTCCCAAGTTTTGCAAGCATATTCAGTTCTTATTAGACGTAAAGAGGGAAGAGGAGTGAGCTGTTTCTAATCTTATTCAGCAGCACAAGTCCATGTTGTGTTAGTGTTTTTAGGAAACAGCAACCATCAGCTTTCCCTAACAGCAGAAATAAACAGAAATGTGGTGAATTGCCCCTTAGCATACTCTATGCTTATCTCCCAGAAGGGCCATGTCAGCTAATCTGACTGACCCTCATACCCCACTGTCCACCACCGCCTGCCCAATATTATGCTGCCTTGTAGTATATGGAAAAAACAGCAACAAAAGAGTTGTCAAGACAGATTATTGGCCAGGATATTATTAGGAACATCTGGCTTCACTTCCCTCCAGCTTCAAACTGTATTAATAGCGCTAAAATTAGTCATGTTGATTGAAAAGAAATTACAGCAGAGAAGTTTAAATTATTGTAATCCAGCCAGGTCCCTACATTGGTGGCTGATTTGGAAATGGGCCATTTAATGAAGCACAAGATGGGTGAAGGATGATAAGTTCTAGGCCCGCGCTAAGGCTAAGGCTAAGGCTAAGGCTAAGGCTAAGGCTAAGGCTAAGGCTAAGGCTAAGGCTAAGGCTAAGGCTAAAGCTAAAGCCAAGTTCACACTGTTCTGCTTTCCTTGTAGAAATAGTGCTGCCTCCATACACCACACTCCACATGTTGTGCAACGAGCACATAACATAACACCACCAGCCGCTTCAGTCTGTGATGACGGGTGGCATTTTGTTTCCATGGTAACATAGGTTACATAAATCCATAACAAATACATGTATGTATGTAGCGTGCACGTATACCATGATCAATTTCGGTTTTATGTATGCAGCATGTAGTGCCAGTTTGGGTTCCACATTTCATGTATGGAGCATGGAGTAGCATGTACTGCGTGTTTGGGTTATACATAAAAAGCATGAAGCTTCAGTTTGGATTTTAGATATGTAGTGGTTTGGTTTACTGTGTATTTTGTTTGACCAGTGAAAGACTGACTGCACAGGCTTTGCCCTCAGAGGCAGAGCAGCTAATCAGCTGCCTACATAGTGTCCACTTCCTCTGCATTGTGATTGGTTGGACCATGCTCATGTGGTCTACTCCAAAATATTTTCTAAAGAAAGCACTCCACTCTGCCTAAAAATAAGCCAGGTGCAGTACTTTTCAACAAGCTGCCACTCCCCATGGACTTTAATGTATGAAAGGCGGGGCAGTTTGAAAAAGTGGAATAATATGTACATTCCCTAGGAAGGCCAAATTAGCTAGCGGTTGTTGTTGTTTTCCCTTGTGTTGGTGCTTGAAACCTCCCACAGAAACACAACCAGGATAATCCAGGAAGTGAAACAAGAAAAAAAAACAGCCTGCTCCACAGCTAAAGCAGTTCCCCTATGGGAGGACTTCAGAATATATGAGGTCTGCAAACAATTCCTAATAGTATTAGGGAGAATCAGAATTAATGGTGCGAGGGGTGTTCATACGGTTTACGCCTACAAAGCCAATTCATCATGAACCATGGAAAATGTTTAGTCATTTTTATGTGTCTTTAGTGGGGACTCAGCTATCTCATCAATTTCAGATGTATAAGCATGCTGCAGTTGGCCTCCAGGTGTTAGACTAGATTGTAAAAATACCAGAAGACTGATGCAGCCTAGCAAATACATTGATATAAAAAGACTTTTAATGCTCTCTCTCTATCTCTGTCAATCTCTCTCTCTCTCTCTCACACACACACACACACAGACTCATCCAGTCATCCTGTTTTAAGCGTAGCAGATCCCATGAGACAGTATTCATATTTTGCTAACCCACTAGCTGCTTGTCTCTCTAAATATTATTCCAGCAGTGCAGCGAAGCTTTACAGATTCCTTGTTTTAAAATTAGAGTCACAATGAGAAGGCATCTGCATGGAACAACATTTACTAGACTGGGTGAAGGGGGAGGAGGAAGAGGAGGAGGGGGAGGGAGGGGGGCAAGAAGCATGACGCCGGTCGGTTCATTTGTGGCTTGACACAGGAAGTGGCTCTGTGGACACAGGAAATGGGGGGGAAACGTTTGTTACGAAAATATTCACTGCTCAGCCTTATTTGGTTTCAGTGAGCGCACTGACCCTGCGTGCCCTTATTCTCTCCACGTGGGGTTTGACTGGTTGTCAAACTGGTTCACAGAACTGGTTCTCAGTATGTCCATTATTCCATTCACTGTCCATCAGCTGTTTAAAAACAAGAAAACATGGATGGGAATAACTTTATGGCATGTTACATCACCAACCTATATCCCATAGAGAAATTAATGCTGAGCTGAACAGTAACGTTCATTCAGTTTAAGTATTCAGTATCAGTATCAGAGCATACGTGGTCAGATGGGTGGATAAATTAATGTATCTGAATGCTTACCTGGTTGTTTGTACTGTAATCTCATGCTCATCTGTTTTTGAAACCAAGTAGAGGAAGCATTCAGACACACACACACACACACACACACACACACAGGCACAGGACAAAAACGTCCTCTGAAGAATGGTCGGATGTTGGGTATCGGTCCCACTGCAGCAGATTATGTAGTAAACACTGGACCATCTGGACTCCTACACATTGATCCACATACAATCAGAATCACTTTATTTGCCAAGGACAATTAATGTACAGGAAATTGTTTTGGCAGTGGCGGTGGTGCAGACACGTATCAACAACGTACTGTACATAGCAATACAGAGTGTACTGACAGTGATAGCACATGCAGCAGACCATACAAGTCACTGTACATAATAGATTCAACATCCAGTCAGTTAAGTAGTTATACTAAAGATTCATGGTGCAATAAATAGGCTGTTGTGGTTAATAAAAACGTTTTTATTTTAAACACGGCTGGTTTTATTTAACAAATTGTTAAATGTTTCTTTACAACACCATTAAGGGTTCTGATGTGTTACAAGGTTTGAGGACCAGAACGAACCATTTCCTGGTATCATACAGAACCCTTTTTTGGGCAACGTGTAGAAACAGATGCAAAACTTGACAACCGAGGCAAGCAGCCAAGAGCTATCAACATTGACTTCATCATGAAGTTACTAAGTGTCTGAAAGTCTGGAAGACAAAGTCACAACTAATCTGCGTTCTCACCTCCACAGCCTTGGCAGCCGCTATATTGAGTTTGGCAGCCTGTAACAAGTTAGCTGAACAAACCCCAGAACACCAGGGAACCACAGGAAGGAGACCCCACTGAACAAATTGAAGTAGATGTTTAGCTGGACACTTTGACACGCTCCTGTCCAAGAGCAATACGGTGGCGTTGGTTTATTCAGCAGGCATGTCGGATCACAGATCAGTTTCTGAACTATTATGGATTTAGAGATAAAAACTGTCCAGTTGCACATACTGCACCTCTCTCATGTTAGTTTCCTGGTATATTTCGGTGTATTGATTTTTGAAATAATGCTGTACCCACACAGAGATCGGTAAATGAAGTGCACACTGAGTGTGTGTTTTAAAGATCCAGTGCAATGATTTTAATTCAGTCAGGAGAAGCGTACATGGATTTCCACGGCAGGGAGTGTTGTTGTGTTTTTTTATTAGTTTTTGGTGCTTCATCTAATTTGTTTCAACTGCTCTAGTGTCCTTTTCTCTATGCTCAGTCAGTTCACAGTAGGTTGAGAGGATGGTGCTGCTCCTTTCCACAACATCAAATTACTAGTAAAAGTGTTTTTTAATGCCAGTTGCAGACAGAGTTAATAGGACTGAGTGAGAGCCTAATTCTTCCCTCTGTTTGTGCCACTGACTGCATACCAATATTTTTATCTTTGGGGAACAAATATTCAGTTATAACTTCAGCCCCCATTGATAATCCATAATGGAGGCATAGTGATTTTGGCTAGTTCGAGCGACCAGTAGGCTACTGTCTGGCTACCCTTGATTTGTACTATGCTGCATGGTTTACGGTTAGGGTTAGGGTTAGGGGTAGGTATAGAGTGCTGCAGAATAGATCCTAAAACCGAAAATGGGTTAGCATTTTTTGCCCTCGTCTCGAAGTCAATGGGTTTTTTGAATGTGTTTTTGGCTAGATGCCTGAAATAAGGTCTGTGGTTAACACAAGGTTAAGAGGTTTTAACGTTTTGTTCTACGACATAAAATACGTCAGTAAATACTCGTGAATTTTGAAGTTACGTGTCTTAAAAAAGGCGGTTGCTAACAAGTGGCTAAATGAGTTTGTCAGGGACATTAAACGCATCACGCCGAACACGGTAACTCATCTACTCACTAGTCCGCCTTTACAGCCTCTAGTTGTGTTTCTACTCGCGCTCTTCCAAACTATTCAAACTCAAACTTTCCAACTTGTAGATTTATCAATTTATAGTATTTTCAGTATTTTTAGTGGTGGTGATGTTGAAGTCATGCGACCGTGGTGTAGTTCGTTTACAGCCTAACGTTACCTTTTCATTTTTGGCGATTGCATTTACGCTTCAAAAATCATAAAAGTGGTGTTCAGGGAACCAAGGGCAATGCTCACTTCCGGGTTGGCCTACAAAAATACGTCATCCCTGCAGCACCAGTAAAAGTTAGAGTACGGTTTTGGTCACGGTTAAATAAGAAAAACTTTCACTAAAAAAATGTCACTCACTGCGAAACAGCGGACCCGGGTCGTTGAGTTGAGAGAGCTGAGGCGTACGCACCCATCCACCCTCCTGACCTCCATGCCCTTTACTTTCCACCGTGCTATTTCAATGTCAAACTACTTGCCTGTTTCACTCACGTGACCCCCGCCTCCTGATTCGCCACATACATCGCAACGCCATACGAAATGACGGCGCCTTACTTCTCGTCACGTCTCTGAGACCCCGGCTCTTTCTCATTGAAGGATTAGTCATGTTTGTGCAGACTTGAGTCGCTTACTCTGTGGGGGGGGGGGGGGTCAAAGTTCAGTGGTCAGACCTCCCAGGGGTCAACGGGGGGCAGGGAGAAGTGGGCTGCGTAAATCTTCTTTTTTTACATGACCGGACAGATGAGCCAATTACAGTGAGTGTATGTGGAGCTCCAGAGACAATAGAGTCTTTAGCTTATCTCCTGGTTACAGCTACTCAAGAGGTCAAACACACATTAGCCTGCTATCGCTGTTAATCTCTCTCTCTCTCTATCAGTCTCTCTCTCTCACACACACACACACACACATCCTGACCCGTCTTCCTATGCTGCATATGTTTCCTGTCCCATACTTCCCCTGAATGTCTTCCGTGTTCCAGGTAATCTATACTTTGTACATCTACTGCAGATGAATGTTCTTATAATGTGAATATACACACACTGGACAAAGTCATCCATCACAACCCTGATTCCTTCTTTCCTGTAAGACAGCATGGTTGCATCCCGGTGGCTGGAATTGATTGATTTTGAAAAATATGGAATTTGTGACAGCTCAACATTTCACAGTGGATTGCTTCACCAACTACACCAAATATGCAACGGGGCCTCACTGCCTTTCTCCCTCCAGCAAGACGCCATTAAAATATCTTGTGACTTTAACAGAATGCAATGTATTCTTTAGGGGAATAATCCATGGCCTTGCCACACGCCACAGTTTGACAGGTTTATTGCCTCCTATGCACCCTGATTAGAGAATCTGACTTCATACATGTCTGAGACAAGTTTACTTCATTCAAACACAAAAAGCAACAGACAAAAATGTCAGGTTTTTTTTTTGCTGTTGCCATAGGGGGTCCGAGAACACAAGCTAGCACAAAGTTGTAGCAATTTACTGTAATTGTTTCTATCTCCATTACCTCCAGTTAGCATGATCTCAGCATTGTTCTTGATGGGTTTACAGTTTGCTGTCGGTTGAGTAGAAATACAAACAAACATCTACTCAAATCTATCTCTCAAACATAAATTCATGATTATTTTATTCCACCATTTCAACTCTTAATGGTTTCATAATACCGTACACCTCAAAAGGAATAGCGTGTTTTCTTTTCCTCAGAGCTGATATGAGACGAAATGACCCCCAGGCTGAATTTGAGGAAGAAAACCCCGCCTGTATCTAAAGTGTGTTTAAAGTGAAAGAGTAGCAAAGGCAGTAGAGCTATTTGTTTCACACATCTACTCACTGTTGGCTGTGCAGCTTTATTCAACCCACACATGTAGCGCTATCGCAATCCTCTTAAGGAGCACGTCTCGCAGCAGGAACACACACACACACAGATCAAATATGCTCCAGCTTCTGCCTACCCAAATGATGGCTTACAATTGAGATATAATCAAGTAACATTACGGCATTATCGCAAACAGTAATCTAGGAAATTGGCCTCTTTGTGAGATGTCTTCTGCTTATCAAAGGGATTTCCATAGCCGGCAGTGGTGCTTCTACCATCGTCTCCCTCTGTCTCGGTCAATGCTTCTGCCATTCGGTTGTCTTTATCAGTCACCCACTGTACTGTAATGCTTTAAATAATTCAGTGCAAGCGCAGATCCAGAGAGAGAACGAGAGAGAGAGATTATCTTAGACAGCAGCCCCTATTTTTTTCCTCTTCCATCTCACTGCACATCAATTCAGACGCTGTTTACCAGAATCCCCTCACCACCCCCCCCTGCCCCTTTCTCCTCTGTGCTTTCTCGTGGATAACATCATGTGTAGGGGTCGCTCTCACCTCGCTTCCCTCTGGACGTACTGCCCAGGATCACACGCTTTCACACAAATACATTTAACGTGATTTAGAATACACCTTGAGGGTTTCACAGGGATCATCGTAGGGATATCACCATATAGAAAATATATGGAGTTAGCAGACATTTCGGACATCCTCAGGGTTATTTCGTAACCCGTGGATAGGGTGGCGAATCCTCCGCATTTTGGTTTCTGGGGCTGAAGGAAGAAGTTTATTCTGTGGAAAATCCAAAAGCGGCATCATCTGAAGCTGGTAATGTCGATCCACATTTGCTTTGTTCAAAACAAAGCAACGTGGTATTCTGTTTAATAGTGTAGCAGTACTGTAGTCATTCATTCTCTCAAGGCAGAACCTCAGGTGGGACTATGCACCAGCAGGAACTCTCTTGACCTTCCTAAAACCTGGACAATGGCAATTGCCGGGCTACTGTGGGCTTCCTGGAGAAGACTTGCCATCTCCAGCTACAGAGCGCTAGCAGGCTATTGGTTGTTGTGGTGCATAAAGCTAGCCTCAGTCCTGCCTGAGGTCCCGCCTTGAGAGATATGACTGACAGGTCCGTAGACAATGAAAATGATCATTCAAAAAACATCTGCCATTGCCGTTTCATTTTGTTAGAGAAAAGGTGTGTGAATGTAGAAATGTAATTGCTAATGGGTACATGTTTTCTTTTTTCTTTTTTAAATGTATGTCAAGCCACCCCCCCCCCCGCCCCTCCCCCTTCATGGTGTAAAACAATAAATCTGCATACTGATAAATGTCAATTACATAAAATCGGATGTGAATTGACGAGTCACAAACACTTTAAGGAAATGAATCAGTGCAATGATGTTGATTGGTCTCTGAATGATTAATGCGGTGTTTAAATCACTTTGACAACTATCCATGGCCGCACTGTCAAGATGTTTCCAGTCACTTACGTGGTTGGGTTTTTGAAGGATCATTAAAAGAGACACTGCTAGAACACATGGAGGATGCCAAGAGTTTAACACAGCGCCACAATGAGAAAATGCAACATTCCATGAACATTTGAAGGGTGTGGATGTGAACAACACGCTCTTGCCCATCCATTTTGGGTGTAATACAAATGGAGACTGGCTTGCTGAGTTGAGTGGTTGTCAACTCATCTTTTAATATAATATTTATTTTTGGCATAAAAAATGAATAATCTTCTAGCTAGTGTGATATATTTTGTATTTTTTTTTTCGTCCTAAGCAAAACTGAGTTAAAGACGCGTGGTATTTAAAGGGAATTCCTCAGCAGAGAAACATGAAAAAGCAAAAAAGTCCATGGCCTGATTTTCCATCACATTGATGGGAATGACAAAGAAAGGTTTTTAACGCATCTGTGTGCAAGCGAAGGCCCACATTCACCAGCGCGCACGCCGAACGAGCCAGTCGAGAAAAAGGGAACATCTCAAATCTGCGGATCTCAATCTGCAGAAGGCCAGTGTAACTTTTCCTCAGTCGTTCAAGTGACTCAAAAAGCTGGCGAGGTCTATCAACTCTCTTCCAATGCAAGTTTTCTAATGTGGCTCTTCCCTTTGATAAGCAACTTGAAACAGCATCTTGCGTTCCCCCTGTCCCGTGCAATTACACAGAGCTGAAAGCCTCAAGTCCTTTGTTTCCCTGCCTTTAGTGTGTAACCGCAGAACATGAAACAAGGCCGATATAAAAGGAGTAAACCTAGGGCTACCGAGGGGCCCATTTCACCTTGCAGGAAGATGGCTCAACAAAAGCAGCTTCCCTGAACATTTAGTGGAGAACAATGAGCCTTTGTCCTCCTCCACCCACTCTGCTGAAGCCTCCTGGAGGAGAGAGAGCTCTCCCTGGCCTGCTGGCTGTCTGTCATCTGTTTTGCTTTGCTCTTATCAGGTCCTCACGATGCATAAGCGTGTGTGTGTGTGTGTGTGTGTGTGTGTGCATGCATCTTTTTTAAAGTTGGTTTATTCACTTATTTTATTGATTTGACCTTTAGTTGTCCTCTTGAGTTCAATAACATCTTTTACAAGGGAGACCCGGTCAATAGAGGAGGCAAAATATATATATATATATTTCATAAATAAATAATAAAAGTGAAGGGACGGAAAAAGAAATCCTATTAGAGACTTCATTCAGAATCTGCCCTTCTGCAAATGCCTCCATACTGTATGTGTGTGTGTGTGTGTGTGTGTGTGTGTGTGTGTGTGTGTGTGTGTGTGCGCGCGTTTCTATTTGTGTGCTATCCACACCTGGTGCATCCTGTAGTAGCTCATTGAGGAAGAGGAAAAGGAAGAGGAAGGCTACGCTAACACACACACACACACACACACACACACACACACACACACACACACACACACACACACACACAGCCTGTTTCCGTTGAGTCAAGGTCTCAGGTCATTGTTTCAGGATGGGCCCTGATAGAACTGGGACAAAGCACAGCGACAAAAGACAACACACCAACACTCCCTCATCACCGTGCGTTGCCCAAAACACTGTATTTCTTCACAGCATTTATTCAGACATGAATCAAGATGATGTTTTTTTTCCCTTCACCCTTGTTGGAAAAAAGCAGTTAGATGTACAACTTTATTTCTCCAGGGAAAGTCGATTGAGCTCCGTGATCCTTCCCAGCAACATTCACAGGGCCACACATTCACACTGGGAAGCTGCCCAGTACAACCACAGCCTCCTACTGGTGGCCACTGAGCAGCTCCACTGGAGCAGTTAGGGCACTTCTTTGCTCAAGTGCACCTCGGTGGTTGTTGTTGTTGTTGTTGTTGTTGTTGTTGTTGTCGTTGAAAGGGAGAGCCTTACACATTCACTTTCCCTTTCCCCACATTTTTACATTTTCCCCAGCCAGTCCAGGGATTCAGACCAGCAACCCTCTGGTCACACGTCTAGGCTACCAGCGCCTCCTTGAGAGTTGTTTCTGCAGCAGGGCAGACATTTGTTCCCGTCCTCAAACCAATGTTGTTTGCAGGTTGACGGAGGATACCGGTGAGTCGGGGGTTTCGCGGCGCTCACTGGAATCAAAGGTAAAAGAATAAAGTCAACAAAGGCAAACATTTTATTTTCTCTCCACCTTTGGTCTAACCAGTCATCGCTGTGGCATTTCTGCACCGAATGTCCCAGCGATCACATGTCAATCAAACAATGTGTCAAGTATTGTGATGTGTCTTCCCTTTGGGTTTTCCTCTCTGTTCAGCCACGGTGGCCATCGCTGCTCGACTCCACACTTCTTCTTCTACTGCTGCTTGGAAACGTTAATGTGCGGCGGAGGATTTTTTTTTCCCAGGAAAGACCCGGCAGAGAGCGTTTTGTGTTTACATGAAAATATGTCCGATTATTACTTTCATTTCTCCGCGGATACCCTGCATGTTGCTGTGTTGCTGTCAGCCTGTCCTTCTCGTGTCCAGCGGTGACAGGAAAAGCTTTGGTCCTGTCGTGGCTTGTTGCTGCTTCCCGTCCGCAGCGTTCACAAAGTGTCAGCGTTTCTATTCAACGCGGAGGGCCGGCGGGGCATCATTACCGTCTGGCTACGAGGCTACTGATGTCACATATAGGCCAGTGAACACTCACACACACACACACACACACACACACACACACACACACACACACACACACACACACACACACACACACACACATACACACATACACATACACATGCACAGGCACACTCTCGCTCTCATCCTTTGCAGTTTGCTGAGAGCACTTGGAGAGCAATAGGGGAATGAGGGGACAGTGTGTGTGTGTGTGTGTGTGTGTGTGTGTGTGTGAGAGGAGAGCTGCTGTGACAGTCCATCCAAATTGACCGCCAGCACTCTCATGGCAGTTGGCCTGGTTCCCTCTCATTGCTCTGTGACATTCCCTCAATTGACACTATAACACACACACACACACACACACACACACACACACACACAGAGTGATATCCCCTAGCTGCCCTCATTGTCTCACTAGAGTCGCCATATGAGTCATTCCTCCTCTGACTAAACCCTCTATACAACACACACACACACACACACACACACACACACACACACACACACACACTGACTGACGATAAAACACAACAGTTATGTGCGCCTGTCAGGGGATCACCAAAACCACCTCTGTCACCCACTGAGGAAATGATCCGGACAGGTTTAGTACCGGGCTGAGTGTCAGTGTTTCCTCCATCTCTCCTTTCCTTTCCTCCTAGCAGTCTTCCCTTCTTCTTCCTCTCATGTTCACATTCATATTCAGCGTACGTACTCAACAGCTGTGAGTATCAAATCACATTTACAGCTTTTTTTTTGTGTAATTGTACTTTTTTGCGTATTGTTTAAAGTGAGTACATTTACTTTTTAAGTACGTGTCTTTTCCAATTAGGAGAAGCCCTCTGTCCTCTGTGAGAGTAAATGAGTACAGAATGCTAGAATTTATCATTTATCATTTTGTGTCTGTTGTATTGATACTATGTGACAGACATGTGACATGTGTGGCTGAGTATTATACAACAAGCCAGAGAGGCCCTTCAAATAAATCATCTATCTGATCTTGAGAAGACCACTACTATGTGGAGACGGTCCATAGGATGAACCATGTGGGCTTAGTATAGAGAACCAATCATGAGAGACGTCTTTGTCTCCAAATAAACTAGAAAGATTGTAGTGAGTTGAGAGCATACAGAGATGTTGACTTTCTGCGGGGCCTGTTTCAAGGTATTTCTCTCCAAAATATCTGTACACAATATATTTTATACTTCAACCTGTCAGTGTTTTGTGTGTTATTTCAAGAGTTCTGCGCTTCCAGGCAATTTTCCATGACAGATCCTGCACTGTTTTCTGATTTTTACTTATTCTGAGTACACTCTTATTCTGAGTACACTTAAATACTATAATAATAATTTATTCACATTTAAATGAGCTATCTTTTACATGAAATATATGTTACACCATCATTTGAATTCTACTAACTTTCAGCAAAATAAATGTAATAATATTTAAATTTAAATTTAAATTTAAATATTAAAGCTATCTACACTACCTACTCAACTTATTCTACTTATTTCATGGGTCCTCTGAGGTCAGAGTTGAATGATGTTTACTGTGTGTTTAAGGTGTACCTCTACCTTAACTTAAAGGACAATTCCAGGATTTTTAAACCTGGCCTCTATATCCACAAAATCGCCTATTATACCGCAAAATAGATCCAAGAAGTTTTGGAATTGCTCCGGTAGATCGGCTCAGTGGGCTCAATGGCTGCAACATAATCTGACGGGGCATAGCCGTGCGGTCAAAGTACGTTTCATAGATGCCAGGTTTAAAAATACCAGAATTGTCCTTTAAGCGTGTTCATTTCATTTTGAAAAAAAAAAAAGTAGTTGATTATTTTATATATGAATTGTATTTGCATGGTTGGCGACACACAGATGAAGAATCTTAAAGCGTTATCCCTGGTGGGTTTCACCTTGTCTAGTCTTCTGAGATGCTGCTGGCATCTCATTAATCTCAACCACTTGTCTTCCCTGCTTGTTTTCCTCTCTTTTTCTTTCCTCATCCCTCGTTCCTCCTCTCTCCTTCCCAGACAATGATCCAATTAGCTGCTAGCTGCTGTGGCTCCAGTTGCCTGGAGATGTCAGTGCTGTGTGTGTGCGTGTGTGTGTGTGTGTATGTGTGTGTGTGTGTGTGTGTGTGTGTGTGTGTGTGTGTGTGTGTGTGTGTGTGTGTGTGTGTGAGCACACAATCTAATTGCCTCAGTAATTACCAGTCTGATACTTCTGGAGCTCTGTAACCTTGTCCTAAGTCTGAATTCTCTGCCCTGCACTACCATCACCTGCCGTGATTTTAAAGGCATATGGTTTGGTTCTATATGGTTTGGTTCTATATGGTTTGGTTCTACATCTGCGCATACTGACGGTCCTGCACCTTCAATCAGGCTGAAAATCACTAAATCAGTGTACAAGTCATGAATGAACTGAGGGTTTGATAGTGCAGGGCCATTAAAATAGTCACTATAGTAACAAAGATGAAGTCATAGTCATGATCTGTGCCAGGGAAAAGAGGTGTGTCTTTGCATGCGCCGTGTGTGTGTGTGTGTGTGTGTGTGTGTGTGTGTGTGTGTGATCTCCTATCCCGCAGCAAATCGTTTTTCTTCTCTTCCCTCACCCTCCTTTGTTCTCATCCCCTTCTCTCTCTCTCTCTCTCTCTCTCTCTCTCCGTCCTCCATGCCTCTTTCCTCAACGTTGTCGGGTCAAAGGGACCAGCGGTTGCTGGAGGCTGTTTAGGGGCACCTGGAGGTTTGACCTCTGACCCTCATGTTACAGACCAGCGCCATTGATTTATACTCAATTTAACAGACAAATATGAGTGAATACAGCGCAGAGCAGGGCAGGGCAGATAGGATCAATGAGGGAGCGTGCCTGGAATTCAGCAGCTCGGCTTAATCTGTGGATGTTATGTAAAGGAGGGTTAGGCTGATGTGGGTTTTTGAAGTCCCGTAGCGATACCGATATTTTCGTATTGAAGCTGTTGATAGTGATAGTTAATATTCAGTGTTTCCCCCAGAATTGTATTCTTGGCAGGTTGGAAAAGCCTTTAAAACGCTCCACTGAAACACAAGATCATAGGCAATTCTCACTGTGTATTCATTTTAGTGGTTGAAAACCTTTTGCTCTTTGCATTCTGGGTAAATATTAGGATTATTGCATATTCTGTTTTGATGAGAATTTTTTTTTGGTTTGGTGGCACCGTTTGATAATGAGCATTTTCTTTTAAAACGCAAGCAATGACTAAAATTCAACTTTTTTTTTTCTAAAAGTCGAGATCAGCCCAATATATCAGTGTAACCCAATGAAACACTCACATGCTGCAGGCTGTATTTTAGATTTGGCTACACATACACCTTATCAGGGCCCAGACTTATACCAGGTATTGATTCATTTCATCAGAAAAAGTCTTTTCATTCTCTTGTCAGAGATGTCAATATTAGCACAGCTGGTCGAGGAATGTGTTCATTGGACAGACAAGCGCCTCTTAAGACCTACAATAAGCCCGGGGAGCTAATCATATCTGCCTGATTCAATACAAGCAAGAGAAAGGAAAGGGCAAAGGGGGGAAGAGTGGCGGAAAGGTGGAATGACAAGGTTTGATATTGTCTTATTTCCATAGAAGTGATCAAAAGGACGGGGATTGAAGGGGAGGGATTTAAAAAGGGAGGGTGGTGGCGCAAAAATTGCACCGTATATAGTAAGTGGGAGGTGAGGAAGAGAAAGAAAGAAGGAGAGAGGAATGGTGTAGGATGGAGCGTGACCACTACGACCCTGAACACCAGAAAAAGGAGTGGGAGTGACGGGTAGGAGAGAGAGAGTCTGCCAGTTGCAGATAATTTGTGCTGATATTCAGCATCTTTAAATTTGACAGTTTTCAAGCCATATAATCAGAAACGTCACGATAATTCAGTATTTCTCCGTCATTTCTCTGTCATTTTGTTAAAAGCCTCTGAAACCGCATTTAAATCATCACAGGACACTAAAAACCCTTTTAAACATAAAACATGTTCATGCGTACTTGTTTAAAAATGCCTCGTTGGAGTTTAACCCTCAAATCTACTGCATACGTGTACGTGAAATGTGCATTCAAGTCAAAGGTGTAAGTCAATTGAATCAACACGTTCCCTGCTCTGAGCTCCAATAAAGATCTATTTTACGTTTAACCTATTTTATTGTGTGACTAGCATGTCTAGCAGCTTATTCCTGTAACTGTAAAGGAAGACCTGTATGTCCTTGTTATATGTCCTCGGTGTATAAAGCATCTCTGCATCTAATGAACCAGATATACGGGGAGACTTGAAGTGAACACGGGGGAAAGAGCAACACACACTGGAAGGAAACTCGAGCCTATGTGTTTCAAAAATGCCACATAAAGGCAAGGTGGGTGTGAGGGGCTATCTTTATTTTTCTGATGGTTCTTACTGAGGAAAACAACACACACATCATGACCTTACATCACACCTTGTCTGACAGATGATAGCCGGGTATAAATATCATCATATATTACATAATGCCAAATCCAGGCTGCAGCCAAATCCCTCAAAAGTTTGTCTGTGTTGTTTTCAGACAGCTGGGGCATGTAGACGCCTGTGAGTCTGCGTGTGCGTGTGTGTGTGTGTGTGTGTGTGTGTGTGTGTGTGCCTGTGTGTGTGCGCACGCCTAGAAGCTGAAGGATATTGTTATGTCAGCCAGGGTGCCAGTGCGCAAGGGTGCCACTGTTGCCGTCTTGCTAATCTGAATTTGCAAACACCCAGGATGTGATGCTCGTGTTGCGCCACAAAATCATTTAGGAATAAAATGATTTTTTCAGAGGTGTGAGATCTGCTACAGTATTCTGTCTGTCAAGAAATGTACGTGATGATAAAATAAAAATCTAGTGTGAAGAGCTTGACCTATCTTTACTACGTTTTGCGCTAATTGTGCTGTTACTAGTCATGTGGTAGTTATGTGTTTTAAACAATATGTTCTATTGTTCTCATTATATTGACTCAAATCAATCTCAAATCACTCACTAATTTGACACAGACATGAGAGTTGACAATTTCCATGCAGATCCAATGGTGGTCCATCACCGGTGTCCAGCCAGTATCCGTCTGTCTGCGGGACCATTATTTTCTGCAGCACAAAACAAGGGGGCATTAATACCATGGCTGTGGATATGTGTGAGGGCACAGCTGCATGTATCTGTATGTGAATGTGTGCCTTTATGTGTAGTTGATTGTTTGATATTGACCTTTGATTAAAAACCAGCCAGTCCGTCAGTGTTGACCACCTTCAATATGACGGAGGTTCCTCCCTGACCACAGCCAGACCGAGTCCACATGTCCGTCTAATCCTAATTCCAATGAGGCGTTTGGATCAGTTTGAATATGTTTTTATTATATTGTTTTTTATGTCTGATGGTTGACCAGAGAAAATCATTCCAGTATTTTAATCAACAGTTTCAGAGAAGGGCAGTCTGTAACACCTGCAATGAAACCGGCATCACTCTGAACTTGAAGGAAAAATCCACTCTTACACCATCACATATCGTCAATCTGTGGTGTTCAACGCATTCCAGGAGTTGAGTTGTGATGAAGTGCTGTAATTTACATTTTTGTCGCACCCACTTTCCCCCAACCTGCCTCCTCCACTTCTACTTCAGCTGGTGATTTCCTGCAGAACGACTCGACAACCCCCCGAAAAAAATATGCCTGAACTTGTTCCGTTCAGCTGTGGGGTTTAATGTGGAGGTGGAGAAAGTGATAGTAAGAACAAGACAGTTTTTCCCATTCAAGAAAAAGCGAGAGTCATGGCCATTAGTCAAAATGTCTCATGGCTGCATTGCATTATGGACTATTACGGATTCTGTCAGTGGAGAACTCGGTGTCTCCTCCGCTCCTACGATGGATTTCTCCCTGTATGATTGTTGAACGTCGAACGCAAAACAGTGAGTCTAGAAAGAAGAAGCGCTTTGATTCTGAGGGACTGACACCAAAACATGACGTTTCAGAAAGCTGAAAAACGGGATGCAATTAAACTCCATTGTATCTGGAAATGTCTTGAATTGACTTTTATGTCTTCTACGTTTGGCCATGGAATTAAAAAAAAAACACCACCAAACAACAACATGGGTCCAGAAATGCAAGGTACATCACCTACAGCTGCTTTTTTTTTCCCACCAGTGTTAAAGTGTTTTATGGTGCATTTTTTTCCTTTAAGCCTCAGTCAGACTACCAGTCTGTTCAAATCTTGCCTGGCGAGAGCAAGCAGCTGGTAAATGCTTGATTTATGTGGAGATTTATTCCTCCAAATAAATTGTATAGCAACTTATCAAGTGTGGAGCAGGTGTGGATCACGCGGAGGCACGAGTAACTCAAACACACACACAGATGGCAGTAACCATATGCAGAGTCTCTCATACGCACATGTGCAAACACACACCTTTGTCTTCCTCAAAACAGCAGTAGGACTTACTGAGGCAAAGGAGGAGAAGAGTGCAGAACATTCACCATCTGAAAAACATTACAAAGATATGAAATCTAAATGAACAATACATACATAGCATTCATTATACAATTGAAAATGAAGAGGTGTCATAAGAGCTGCAGTCATGGTGGCTAGCGGGGCCCACAGGTAGATCTCCCTCCTCGTCTTTACTCTGAGCCGCTATGCATAAGCACTGATTGGCTCACACCGCAAAGAGCCGGTGATTAACATGTCTGTGTGACAGCGGAGCAGAGACGGACAAGGGTGTGTGTGTGTGTGTGTGTGTGTGTGTGCGTGTGTGTGCGTGCGCACGTGCGCGTATTGTGTGTATGTTGGCAGAGGAGTGTGAAATTGGCTAATTAACGTGACCTCCCTTTGATCCAGAGAGAATACACACATGACATCTGAATTGGGCTGAGCCATAGGGACGGGAGTGTTCAGGGGATTTGAGATTTTGTGCGTGTGTGCGCGTGTGCGTGTGTGTGTGTGTGTGTGTGTGTGTGTGTGTGTGTGTGTGTGTGTGTGTGTGTGTGTGTGCCTGGGCTTGCCAGGGCTTTGTAAAGTAGGTTTAACCCTGCATGACTCCTGCCAAGAGTGGGACCTCAAGTTTGAGCAACGACACAAACTCACACAGAGCAGGAAGAGATGAGGCCTAATCATTCCCATTTGCCCCAAAAGCACCAACATTGGTAAACGTGCACATTTTGATGCCCTAAACATTTTTGATGCCCTCAACTTTATGCCTGTAAATCACAGCCATTCTGCCAATAAACTTGTTATTGTCATCCTAAACCTTTTAAGTACTCCAGCTGTTTCTAAGTATTTTCCTACTAGTTCCAGCTGTATTATTGGTGATTTACAATTCTTCCCATAGATACCTTTCCTTTACCTGGTACTGACCTGGTACTGACCTGGTACTGACCTGGTACTGACCTGGTACTGACCTGGTACTGACTTGGTACTGACCTGGTACTGACCTGGTACTGACCTGGTACTAGGTTGACTATAACAAAGGGTTACAGGTTATTTCTATTTCCTTCCACAGCTCACCGTCCCCAATCTGTCTTCACACTAAACTTGTTCTCTTCACTATCACTACCTTTCACTATCTGGCCTGCACTGTCTATCTGTCTTGGAGATGCTCACTTTTTTTCCTTTTTTTCTTCTCCACTTTTCCCCCCTTTCATCCTTCCTCCTCTGCTCTGTCTTTTCCTTCACCTTCCTCTTCTTCATCTCAGTCTGTTCATCCACTTCCTGTCATTTCTCTCTCCCGTTCTGTTCACTTTGCCTCCACCTCTGTCATGTTGATTTAACTGATCTCTCTCTCTCTCTCTCTCTCTCTCTCTTCTCTCTCTCTCTCACCCCCCATCTCTCCCCTCCTATTTTCTCCCTCGTCATCATCCCCCTCCTCCCTCATCCCCTCGCTCTCTGCTTCCCTCCATCACCTCCTGGGTAATGACAGGGGGACAGGTGGAGACCAGGCCATCTCTGCCACCAGCGTGTGTGTGTGCGTGTCTCACACACACACACACACACACACAAGCAAACACACACACACAGATGGTGGACAGGGGTCCCTGCCGGCCGGCCTGTCTGTCTGGTGATGGGGTGTTGTTGTTGAGTGCACTCAGCCACACATGATTAGCTAGACAAACACACACACACACACACACACACACACACACACACATGCACACACACACACACACAAAAACACACATGTATTCCCCTCTACATACCGCATATGGGGCTCAGCACCAAAACAAGTCACCTGCTATTCCAGTCACACTGACACACACACACACACACACATGCACGCACTCAGGATTAAGTGAGGGGCAGAAGGCCATGGGATTGTCACTACTGATTATGCATCATTGTGGTGTGTGTGTGTGTGTGTGTGTGTGTGTGTGTGTGTGTGTGTGTGTATATATATATATCTTTATGAAACACTGTGTGGTGTGTATTTTGTTTGTATGCGACATACACTCTACATAGTCCTTTTCATCAAGCCCCTCCCCTCTGAAACCATGGTAACACTTAACTCACAGAGCATTGTGCTGCATTACAAAACACCAATAAACTTTATTTACAATATAATCATCAGACAAACATCACAAATATCTATCTAGTTTATTTTCACATCATTACAGCTTATAATGCACTGATGATGCCTTATGATGCCTCGTGAGCACCACTTCAACTTCAGTGTTACTAAATGCCCCTCCCTCTTCAGCACAGTATGCCAGGAAAACTATTCCCATGGGAAAGAGCCTAGGAGCTCTGTGTGTGTGTGTGTGTGTGTGTGTGTGTGTGTGTGTGTGTGTGTGTGTGTGTGTGTGTGTGTGTGTGTGTGTATTCACCTGGGAGACTGTCACAAACAACAATACTGTCTGTTCACATGGAGCTCCGGCGCCCACTCACACACCTACATAACATACATATCAACATATACACACAATGGGGGCCTCATGCACGAAACGCGCCTAAGATCAGATTTGACGTACGAAGGTATGAACATGCATCTCATGCATCATTTTCTTCGTGTCTGAGTTTGTTTGTAAACATGCAGGATGCCCGTTTATGCAAAATCACTTCCAGTAGTGCCAAACCTCAACAACAACAACAACAACGAGATGTTTCCGTGGCTTACATCTGCAGACAAAAAGAGCTAATAGGTTGCAATGGCGTATTTTGTCCTTATTTACAGTCAAAAGGTTTGGACACACTTATTTTTCTTTATTTTTACAATTTTCCACTATTTTAGAATAATAGTAAAGTCATCAAAACTGTGAAATAACACAAAAGGAATTATGCAGTGACCAAAAAAAATTAATAAATCAAAACTATCTTATATTTTAGATTCTTCAAAGTAGAAACCCTTTGGCATTAACAAGCAAAGAAATTCCACAAATGAACTTTTAAAGGCCACAATCACTATGTGAGTGTTTAAAATGATGATTTAATCATCGTGGTTCAACATTCTCCACCTCTAAAGTCTAAATGAAAACTACTTGTTGGGGGTGCATTTCAATTTAATTCAAATGTAAGTTTTGAAAATAAATTCATACACAGGCATCAACTTCTCTATTTGTCTAAGAAAATTTCAAGCATTTAAGCATCAAGCCTTTATATCAAAATGTCTTTAAGATCATGAGAAACAAAAACAGGTGTGTCCAAACTTTTGACTGGTACTGTACAACAACACAAGATTATTCAACTTGTACTGGGTTGATCTCATGGACTGGACGCCTTACAGATACAATAACACAGTCCTACCATCTGATGAAGATGCAGCCTGGATCTGATCTGTGTCCAACTCCAATGCCGACTGGACACCGACAGTGAGGTCTCTCCTGTTATTGATCGATCCTCTGATCAGGTGTCTGATAGCGGCTCAGTGCTGCCGTCCTCCTGTGGCTGATAATACACGTCTACTCCTCCTTATTGTTTTTTTTTTGCAATCTAATTTCATGAAGAACCTTTTTTTTTTTTTTAAACCTCAGCAACAGTGTTTTTCTGCTGGAAAAAGCATTGACAGTGTTGATAATTTCTTGCCATGCTTTACTTTTATCAGTTCTTGTGTGAAAATGACGTTGTTTTTTCTCATGTTTGCATAAGAGCAACACACCTGTTACGGTGTTGAACAGCCTTTACCTTTGCAAATGGTCTTGAACACACACTCATCCAATTCATCAACAATTCTCATTCATCATCTGATACGCCTGTTCTACGCACTAATCATGGTTTTCCACGTTTCATGAATCCCACGTTGGTATTTTCGTACGCACATACATTTAAAACATGTTTATATTTGTGTTTATTTTCACATATCAGTGATTAGAGTTTGATTAATAAACTGGATGACCCCTGATGATACCGGCTTCTGCTTGTCTTCATCCGAGTGCTTACTGATGCATTTTATCAGCACTCATAAAACATCATTAGTACAATTATGTTATGAATGTTTCATGAGTAGTTATCGATCAGATGCTGTCTGATTGAGAACAAAAGGATGTCAGACTATCAGCCTCTGATCGATAACTAGCCATAACTAGTCATAAGAGTGACTAGTTATGTTTGAATGTTGATATCGTGCATCAGCCGGCGTTATCCTTATGATGCACTCTAGCTACGGTGAACATAGATAGTGTTGAACTGTGGTATAATGTCACTTTCAACGATGAGAGGAGCATCATCCTTTTAATGACACACTGAAACTGACAGAGAGGAAAAAATAACGGCGCCACAAAACGAGACACAAAGCCTGAGTCACAGAGACAGGAATGATGATGCAAGGAAAGAGGAAGGGCTGGACCGCTGTTGTGACCCAGTTAGTGTGTGTGTGTGTGCGCGTGCGCGCGTGTGTGTGCGCGTGTGTTATAATTCAAATTATAATTCAAATTCAATTTATGTTTTTTAATTTAAACTTTTATCGGCTGCCCCTGGACTCCCTGTAATACCCTGTATGTGTGCATTACATGTGTGACAGCCTGTGACTACAAGTGCCTGTATGCGTGTGTGTGTGTGTGTGTGTGTGTGTATGTGTGTGTACAGCCTCCTATCTATGGCCTTCTCTCCACAGTAGATCCACAGGAGCTGTCAGATCAGCATCAGGCCTTGCCAGTCAGATTAAGGATGTTATGGCAGCATCCTGTCTACCGGTGCAGCCGCTGCAGATAGATTGAACACTTCTCTCCATTTATCTCTCCTCACAGTCTCCCCCCCCCCCCCCGTCCCCCCGTCTCTCCGATAGACCGCTGGTCTGTGGGCCCGAGTCCCAGGGTCGAACAGAGGTGAAGCTCAGTGAAGGTGAACTGGAGTTGAATGCATACTGGGGAGTTGTTGCGAGGTTTGCAGTGAGGGCGGCTGGCCCTTTTTTTGGCCCAGACGCCCCCTTTTTTTTTTCCCCGAGTAAGACACCGAGATAGAGTTTCTAACGGGGCTTCACTAACACCGATCATCTGAGGAGCTGTAAGCTAAATGGGGCGTGTAACCAGACTGAAGGGCATCTACATCACGGTATTTCCACCGGGCTGTCTTTGCCTTATCTCTCTCCGAGAGCTTACAACGGTCAGCAGCGTTTAAGGCCATGTGACTGTTTTCATCCTCTCTGTAAAATCATAAGCTTCCTTCTCTTATCCAAATGTCTCGCCCCCAAAATTGTGAGCGATGAAAAACTGAATTGAGAAGCAAATATTAGAGCTGGCCTGGAAGACCTGTGTTTCTTTCACTGTTAACTGTGTGGTTACGTTTGGTCTGAATATCATCCATATTTTTAAAATAGCAATGACAAACTATCAATAAAAAGATTCGCAAAATGCCTCTTCAGCATTTTAGAACAAAGCCATTTGTGGATGAAATTGCAAATCAGGTTTCTCGGTATCCGACAAAGCATATTCTACAGCAATACAACACTACTGCAGTACAACTACAGTACAAATGAGGTACTGTGTTTCTGTGTATCTGACACAGTATATCTAGATCTCTGCTGCAGATGCAGCTGGTTTTGGCTTTTCACAGAATAAAGATTTTCCTTCAGGAAGCCCCAGAAAGCAAAAAAAAATCAGTTCAATTGAAGTGAGAGGATCCGGGAGCTCAGTCCTCCTTATCAGCGGCTCAGGATATGTGTCCACTTTGGTGCACTTCCTCAGACCAATTTCTCTTCCCTCCCTGTATCTCTACCACTGTTTTCCCTCTTATCACCCCCGACACGTCTGGCATCTCCACCGTCTCTGCGAGCGTGATTCTTCCAGGAGAGTTAACAGAGAGAAACAAACGTTCGTCAACCGCGCTTTGCAGCTGCTAATCACTCGATTTCTTCTCCAACCCCCGGTTATCTGTGGTCGACACAGATTAACACCCAGCATTAAATGGGATCATATGACTGGCTGAATGGATATAGAGAAGGTGAGGATTAGACATCGGTTAATCGGTGTGATGTGAGATTACACGTGTTACAAGTGCTGGTAATCTGGCACGCGGCTTAAATCTCCCATTCAACACTGAATCAGCTGTCGATATGAAGTTCAATGTCTTAATTCACAAAATAATCATGCGTTATTATTACTTCATGCATAATTAAATTATCCCGTCGGCTGTCTTAAAAACAAAACATATAAATTCAGATTGAATATGAATCTGGACCATCTACATTTTGGGTATATTCACACATTCTTCATGAGAATTGTAGATAATTGTAGTTTTTTTGAGCTTTCTTAACTCATTCTAACTAAAAATACAAGATATAATGGGTACATGTTATTCTTGGGTCTCAACTCGATGCCATAACAAGCTGAGGGTCACTCGCTGTGGATTACAAATATTATCCTGCAGCTGGTTGTATTTGACTGCAGCGTTTCTCTTTGGCACTGTGCATCCCCTGTTGAAAGTCAGCCAGTTTCAAGTGACCCTGTATTTTATTGTGTTCTTTGTAATGTATTCATGTTATATGATCTAAGTGGAGAGAGGGCCAAATATTTCTCAAAATTGGCCACGTTTCAAATCGGGTTCAAACCTCGCCATCATGTAGAGGGGCTGTAGGTCATACCTCTAGCTGGCTGACTGACAGGTTGGCTGTCTGCCTCTCTGTCTGTCTCCATCATCCATCAGTCTGGCTGCTGTTAGCGGTGGATGTCTGACTACAACATATATGTAGAGTAACCTCATGTACAGGATGCATACAGCTTAAAGGAGTTTTGGGGAGATCGGTGCATCGGTGTGATGAGAAGATAGACGCCGAAATCATCCGTGGGTCCCCGGGAGATCGTTGGCTCTGGTGCCAAGTGATAGTAGGTGACTAGCATTATCTCAAAAGTGAGAACAAAGAGCTAAACAGTTAGTAGCATTAAATGATAGGCAGCTAGCTGACAGTTTTGTGTAGGAGACTGTTTGGTCTGTTTGGTCAAATTTACAGGAGAATTTGTTTTGAACTAGCAGGGACTACCTCCCCTGTTTCCATGGGAAGAGATGTTGAGCGATGATGATACTGTATACAGCTAAAAGTCACAGTGGATGAATACATACATGGATGATTTTGGTATCTACGTTCTCATCGCTTCACAAGGACGTTGACCAATAGGACAATCTCCCACAAACTCACTGCATTTCATTAAGGGGACGTTGGTAACGTTTGCCTCATGCTCCTCCAGAATCTCTCTTTTCCCTTTTTTTTAAGCTTAGACCTTGAACGTACATTGTTGCTTTACATTAAAGGCACATTTCCAACCAAATCAAATACCCGGTTATACTTTGAACACGGTGCTTCAGTCAGCGGTGACATATGCTATCCGGTGTCTGTGTGTTTCTGCAGCGCTGTTACACCGAGTCTCTACTGCGTTTAATTCGTCGTCATGGCACCCCGATGTATATTTAATACCTGTGCATCATGCATGCTCGGCACAACCTATTTTTACCCTATAGGTGAACTCGGTGCCCTGCCCTGTGGGGTTTCAGCTTTCATAACATGTTCATATGTGGGGAATACATTCAGCAAACACCCTCGGCAGAGCGCAGCCATTGGTGCGTGCAAGGGAAGTACAAATACGCTATTGGGTGATACTCTGTGTATCAAATATAGGTTAAATATTAATTTGGAGGAGAGCAAAAACGAAAAGACGAAGGAGTTGAACCGGAGCCAATAACAGCAAAGCTTCAGCATGTAACCTAACCTGTGTGCTTCCTTAAGATCCACCGTGTGGCATGGGGAGATATGATATTCCTATTTGAAGAAAGAATGGGTGGCTGGGGGGGGTGTAGAGCGGTAAACAGTATACAATTACAATCCTCACAGGGCTTTGCTGAGAGCATGACATGAGTGACACGACCCTGTCAAGGTCACTCATCCATGTAAATAATGTGGCGTCCGTAAAAAAAAACAACACACATTCAGACAAACTCGCGCTCATACAGGACAAACGTTAGAGACGCGCGCGAGGCTGCCGGAGCTTCAGATACACACATGAATAAATCCATGAACATGATGTGAGATATGGGGATGTATATACACAACCCCAGGGGGAAGCAGTTCATGGTCAGAAACAGATATTGAAATCTGGGTGACAGGCACACACACACACACACATAACACACACACACACACACAATCCCAACAGGACCAATACAGTTTGTATACCGTACATTCATTCCATATCACTCTCTTTATCATTGCTTCATTTGGGAATTTCATGTTGAAAATTGAAAATTGGAAGTGAAAGATGGTGAGCACGGGTTATGTTTTGCATTATTATTGTAATGACAAAAACTCAAATTCCTGGAGGGACTGTGTTTCATGACTTGTCTTGACAAAAGCCGCCAAAGGAAAATAGTGGCCTGCTGCAGCCCATTAGTGGCTTTCCAGCCACAGTAACATGCAACTTTACATTGCGTCCCTCAAAACCTCTCAGAAATTCATCTCTGGCTCAGTTTTGACCACGGTGCATCATAAAACGACCACACTGCCATCGCTATAAATTAGCAGGGAACGATTGAGAGTGAAGATCTGGCTGAGGACGGGGTCGATCACAGCCCGCTGACCGGTTGACTGATCTAATGGATAGCCGCCTCGTAGCATGATGGGGTCTGGTGCCACAGAGCCGAGGGGCTCCTCCAATGCCGCCTGGGCAATTTGCCTGAAGAGGGTGGATAGTACCCATCCATGTTTCCAATTGAGCAGCCACTGAAAAGGACATTGGAATGGACAGTGGTGAGATCACATGGCATGGTGGAGTGAATGATGTGGGACAACAAGCTTTTTCTGCCAGGATTTTTTTTTTTTTTTTTCCCCAAGGCATCAGCAACCTCAGTCTGCTCCTTGGAAGAGCGGGGAAGGGAAATAAATGGAAGTCTTCAATATGACAAATACTGAAGAGAGACTCCGTAGCAGTACGTATGGTCACTCAGATTCACGTTTGGGATTCTGGATGGTTTCAGTCTAATTGAACTGAACAGAAATCAGATCCTGCTGAACAAGTAATCCGCTGAGGTCGTTTTGTTCTGGCGTTGTTCTGAAAATTCATCAGATTTGGGAAAGGATGGTGAGGATGGTGAGACGCATATGCTCGTAATTCTGTGCACCAGTGTGTGTAATTGTGTTTATGTGTGTGTGTGTGTGTGTGTGACAATGCAGTATATGTGTGTTTGTGTGTTGTAGCAACAGATAATGTAATAACTTTAACTAACAAACCCACAAAATGGGTCAATGATGTAATACAACTTTTATTTTTTCCTCATAAACTAACAAATGATTACATTAACCGGCAATTATTATATTATAAGGGACAGCAGTTATTACCAGTTACGACATGCATGCACAAGAGTGTGTGTGTGTGTGTGTGTGTGTGTGTGTGTGTCTAGGCTGTGAAAGGGGTCCCAGCCGCCTTCCCGGCTCCTCCACTGGGGCCATGCATAATGCAGCACTCGCATTTCCATGCCACTTCCTCTTCCCTCCCTCCATCCCTCCCTCCATCCATCCCTCTTTCTCCTCCTCCTCCTTCCTCCTTCCTCTCCCCGCGCTGTAGTAAAAATAGAACCGCAGACCTGCAAGCTTTCGCTCTGCTGTTTACACCATCGTGAACCCCCCCCCCCCTCCACCCCATCCACTCCATCCCTCTGCCTCTCTCTCTCTCTCCTCCTCTCTCCCTCTCTCTCTCTCTCCCTCTCTCTCTCTCCTGACGGCAGGGTTATTACTCTCATTCGTCTCGGCCTGTTCTGTCTATCCTCCAAGGGAGCCCGAGAGAGCCGGAGAGAAGAAACGAGAGAAGAGGCTGGTAGGCCAGACTGAAGAGCAGAAGGTCCTCAGATCACGTCGAGATGCTTCATCTCCATATCTTTATTATGTGCTTCATAAAAATAGCCCAGGTGGGGGCTCTGTCCCTCGCCTCCCACTCCTCTCCTGCACGCACTCGGTCTTGTGTACCTGCTCCGCTCGGGGGAAATGAGAAACTAGTCTGCACAAGCCATTAAATATAGAAACTAGGATGCACAGCCAGATATATGAGACGCCTTGCTCCCTCTCTGCGAACGCACAGCAATAAAACATAGCGCTCCTTGTTGATGCATGAATGTAGTCATCAGGGATGTACCCACCTCTGTATTTGCTGAGTTTATCCACCTGTTTAGGTTGACGTGAAATCTTTATCAGGTACATTTTATAGCATGTTTATGTTGGTGGTTGTTTGTGTTGTGGTGATCGCCAACGTCAAAGTTTAGCCACCATTTTATTTACCACTATTTAGTTCATTTGTCTTCACGAGTGTGGTAAACACGATGTTATTGTTATTGTGTAGAAATGTACAGTACCAGTCAAAAAGTTTGGACACACTTACTCATAGAAAGGGTTTTTCTTTATTTTTACAATTTTCCACTATTTTAGAATAATAGTAAAGTCATCAAAACTGTGAGATAACACAAAAGGAATTATGCAGTGACCAAAAAAATAAAAACTATCTTATATTTTAGATTCTTCAAAGTAGAAACCCTTTGGCATTAACAAGCAAAGAAATTCCACAAATGAACTTTTAAAGGCCACAATCACTATGTGAGTGTTTAAAATGATGATTTAATCATTGTGGTTCAACATTCTCCACCTCTAAAGTCTAAATGAAAACTACTTGTTGGGGGTGCATTTCAATTTAATTCAAATGTAAGTTTTGAAAATAAATTCATACACAGGCATCAACTTCTCTAATTTGTCTAAGAAAATTTCAAGCATTTAAGCATCAAGCCTTTATATCAAAATGTCTTTAAGATCATGAGAAACAAAAACAGGTGTGTCCAGACTTCTGACTGGTACTGTACATTGTGTAGAAAATGGAATGGGCTCCAGACAAAGTATGGAAAGCAAATGGGAACCCTAGCAGAAATGTATAGGTGTCAAAAGGGAGTTCTGCTTAACGCTGGACCGACCAACACCGTGACCTCTTCACCACCTCCGCCCACAGCAGACGCTTTCATTCCTTCCAGGTTGACTTTGTTGATGTTGAGGTTTCTGGACAGACGAGGACAGTAACAGCAGAGGACCGGGGCCATACAAGAACACTTCCCATCATGCAGTGCGTCTTTTATGTAACAGCGTCCAAAACGGTTGGGCGATATGAATATTGGAACAGGTTTGCACTCAAAAGAAAGCCGGGCTGGAAATGGGGGGCGGGGGGGGGGGGAGGGGTTGATGCATAACAGCTAATCGTGTTGTTGTGTTGAAATCTAATAGAAATCTGAAAAAAAAAACCATTTCAGTTCTCGGTGATGAGATGATACCTTTGTCTTTTTCTTTCAAAATAAAAGTATAGACTTATTTTATACATCAGGAGGCAAGCGTGCATCTGAGCTGAGGAGGGATACAAATTTGATTCCCAGAGGTTTTCGGTATAAACTCACTGAAGGAGACACACACGACTCCACAAGGTCAACCATTGAATTCACACGCAACCACACACACACACACACACACACACCAACAAAACACAAAGTAGTTCTATGACTGAGAAAGTGTGTTAGATAACAAACCTCTATTCTGTGTGAGAGTATGTGTGTGTGAGCATGTATGAGTGTGTGTATGAGCGTGCGTGTGTGTGTGTGTGTGTGTGTGTGTGTGTGTGTGTGTGTGTGCGTGTGTGTGTGCTGTGCTGTGCTCCAGTACAGTAGAGCAGCTATTGAGGGCAGCAGACAGAGGAGTAGAGTGCCTCTGACAGTCTTTCAGTGTTTGAACCCACGCATCAGTAGAGAGAGGAGGAAGAGCGAGGAGGAGGAGGAGGCGGCAGGCGGTGGGGGGTGGGGAGACAGTGAAGTGAGAGAGGGATGAGAGAAAGGAGGAGGGAGAAGAAGTGGAGAAGCATAGAGAGATGCAGGAGAAAATGCATGGAGATAAAGGGGTATACGTTTGGTGTGTCTCAAAACCAGGACCGGTAAAACCAATCGCTTCCTGTTACAAAGAGGAGGTTGCTCCCCCCCCCCCCGACTCCCCGGCGTCTCTCTGCATGTATTTCTTTTCTCTTTGGCTTCGCTGAAGAGGATCAACATGTTGGCAAATTAGTTTTCCATTGGCCTTTCACTCATTCACTCCAAACCCTGACAGCTTTAGTTGTGTTTTGCGCTGGAAGAACAGCAGGCATCTTCCTATTCTGGGTCTCGTAAAAAAACAATGGAAAACCAACACGATGTGAACTGCAGTGTGAGGCCGGTAGACGCAGCCCTTCTTCTGAGCAACGATCTGGTTTGTTTATTGAAACTATACCGATGCCTCAATGTGAAGTTAGTGATCATTTATTAATGTTAAAATGCTGTACGCTTGCACACAGCACCTTTAAATAGCTTCATAAGGAAAATCAATGTTCTGAATCTTAATCTCTGTAAAAGTATGAGTAGTGGTAGTGAGGAGAGAGAGAGAGAGAGAGAGAGAGAGAGAGAGAGAGAGAGAGAGAGAGAGAGAGAGAGAGAGAGAGAGAAGGGATCCACATTAGGGAACTGAGTGCACCTGCACTTCTACTGGTAAATGAACAATGATCTAGTATTCAGTCAGAACTGGTTTCCACTGAAGAAGCTTTTTCCCTGAGAGGAAAACATACGAGCATTGAAACATATACACCCAATGATGCAGAGGTAAATAAAAACATGGGTAAACTATGACCTCCAGCATGTGGTCAGCATAAATCAAAACCACCAACATAACAATAATCAATTATACTTTCAGAAAATAATGAATTAATGCTTTTTGCTCTCTTAAACGACTCTATCTGCATGTACCTTATCAACTGGATGCTACTCGTCATGATGTATTCTTTAAATTTCAGTATATGTCATCCTACAACGGTGAGTCAACTATTCTCTACAACAAGGCAACATAGATTTTAATTGTGTAGCATTGAATGGCTTCCAGTAACAAAACTGCATCCTGGAAGCAGCATTATGTTATTATTATTATTATTATTATTATTATGTTTAGACCTAGAAAAGAGCTTTGAAAAACCATGGGACTCGACAGCACACCTGCCAGCAGTCACAACCTGTTTGTAACTCCAGCCCTTCAGTCAGATAGTATATAATCAGTAACTTAGTTCAACACCAATTTAGATACTTTTTTGGATTGAAGTCAATTTTGAACGATCATTTCCTGCCAAAAATGACATGATGTATTCACTTTTTCCACCATAAGAATCTTGTCAGCATGGAAAAGGCCTCTGAAACGGCATGCAGACTATCATGTGACACTAAAACTCTCCACTGACAGCAAGACACCGTAAATTCCTCCCACACTGGAATGATTTCTCTGCTCAGTCATCTAATGTAAAGCATCATAATAATAAACACAGATTTACCAGCTGTGGTCAGGGAGGAACGTCCATCATATCAGGTGGATGACACTGACCGATATCCACATTTTAATAAAAGGCACGATAGCCCCAGATTGTTGTCATGGTTACACCTAATGGGGTTTCACACAGGCATTCATGGGG
The DNA here is from genome assembly GCA_034670385.1 of Hoplostethus mediterraneus. Lineage (NCBI taxonomy): Eukaryota > Metazoa > Chordata > Actinopteri > Trachichthyiformes > Trachichthyidae > Hoplostethus > Hoplostethus mediterraneus. The sequence continues at coordinate 1,542,793 of JAXDDW010000063.1, forward strand.
CAAAAAAGCTTGCACTGTCCCGTCCAGAGAAATGGGGCAGACGACAATATCTCAAATCATGCAGAAGTGGCAAAACAACTACCAGCCATTTCCATAGGGACATTTTTTGGCTCGGCCGCCATGTTGGTAGGCCACAAACCTGCACGAAATAACCCCGTAACTGCCTTCTACCATCTTTCCTAATGATGGTTCTGCACCATTCCCCCGTCTCGCTCCCGTTAACCAACTCACCATACCCTGTAACAACACACTACCGCTCTATAGTGAATCGACAGCGGGAAAAACAAAAGTACGGCTTAATATTTAATGTGTATATTTGACGCAGCAAACAAACAAGACAGGAAACAACATCGCGGAAAAAACATTTCGGAAATGGAACAAATCTACATAAGAAAGAAAGAAAAACGCATACAAAGCGCACCGAAACACATTTAAACACACTGACACACGCTGACTGAGTGGTGGAAGAATCAAAGAGGTCTTGCGGGACCCATTGTGAATAACAACCATATCACAGACCGACTGCCACACCTTCCCTTCTACCTCTTCCAAACCGCACATTTCTAAATTACCCCTTGGATATTACACATTTTCAAAAGCTTTTTCAAAGACATTTTTTTTTTTTTTGTTTGGCCTTTGATAGATTCTCTTCTCTCTCTTCTTCCTCTTTTCTCATTTTCTTCATTCTTTGCCTCTCTTTTCATGCAGAGCACCTTGGCTGCTGGAAGGAAAGTGCTGGAGGAGACCACAGTTATTCAATGTGCAGGGAGATGACATGCTGGCTCAGGACAGACAGAGAAGGAGAGGAGAGAGGAGAGGAGGGGAGAGGAGAGGAGAGGAGAGGAGAGGAGAGGAGAGGAGAGGAAGAGGAAGAGTACCGGGCAGAGGCAGTCGTTCTTTACCCAGGGGGGGGAGGCACAGCGGGGGGGGGGGGGGGGTGTGTGTGTGGGGGGGGGGCTCTTCATCCCCCGCCTCTCCTCCAACTGAGCCTCCTTCCTCAAGGTCAGTCACAGAAAGGGGTTCACACACACATGCACACTGGCACACATACAAGCACGCACACAGACACACACACACACACACACACACACAGGCAGGTTGGCAGACACGATACACACAAACACACACACACACACACACACACACACACTAGCTCCCAGTTTCTCGGCGCTCCACACACATTCAGTCAGGGTGAAGTAGAAAAGAAGCCTTCTGCCTGCTTTTCTCCGAGACTTCTCTCTGTCCCGACCAGCCAAGTCCCAGTCAACCATCTGGAGATGAAAACACCCTTCTTCCCACACACATGCACTGTGTATTTATGATAATAGACCAAATGCCTCTATTGATTCTTTCTTTCTGTGTGTGTGTGTGTCTGCTTTTCACTTTTATTTCTGCATGGAAAAGCACAGAGCACCCCCTCTTGTAAAATATCCTTCCACTCCTCCCTGGGTCAAAATTGTCTCTCTCCCCCCCCCCCTCCACTGGGGTTTTTTTTAGATGGCCGCAAATTCACCACTGTTCATTACCCAGGCAGGGTCAATTCCCCAAACAATGTGTTTTGTGTCACAATAAAAAGGTGTTTTTTATGGCTTGTAGCTGTAAAACGCTATTAAACAGATAAAACACCGGCAACGAGCATCAAGAGGATTATAAAAGGAATTGCCTTGATAAACTCCACATATCTGCTTGATGATACACCAACAACCCCCTTCTGTCGGCGGGGATAGGGGGGGGGGGGAGGCAGAGACCGAAAGGAGCACATGGTCGGAGGCTTTACGCAGCTCTGCAGCGCCACCATCTGGGCAAAACAAAGGTAAAAAAACAAAGGCTGTCTTTTCTGTCCCGTTTCGAGACACGGTTCCATAAAAGAAAAGAAAACCCCAGGTGTGATTACATGTAGTGCTTTCAATTCTAAAGCTGTTCTAAGGCTTGACGTGATTTATGCAGCAGGGTCAAATTTTTTAAATCATTTCTGATATGATTTTGCCTCGGTTTGATTTCTGCACATTTTTCACTTCTTCTGATTAAAACTCTCTCTGTCCAGTTTTGGTCCAATGAGACGACGCCTCGGGTTAGACGTGGTCTAGAATAAATATTTTTGGATCATAATGAGGTTAATGAGCATCCAGGGAGTCGTCTAAGATACATTATTATCGCTTTAAGTTGTGTGGTGGAGATTCTTTGCAACAAGGCGCTGATGAGTAAAGACATATAGCTGGCTGAATCTGGATCAGGTAACAATCAGTCCTGCAGAAATAAGATCAGCTAAGATCTGAAGCATCACTTTGGAGCTGGTACTTACTGGTCAGGTAAAGCAGAAATAGCCCCAGAAGTCATAATGATCATAACAGAAGTAAGTGAATCCCACCCATAAAGTCCATATAAACGTGTGCAGGTTTTCATAAGGTTCATACGTTTTTGTGTTTGTTATGTGAAGCTTGTCTCATTCAAACCCTGTGAAGTATAATTCAGCATAACTGCCCATTACATACACATGAAACCACACAGGCCTGCGTTAGAGGTCCTGTACTGCCCTCTGGTAGCCGTGGGGAGAATGGCATCAACAATGTTGGACAAAAAGCCCTTCAGATCAGGGGTTCAGTTTAGCAATGTCTTGGGTGTATTCCACATTGACCAATCATTCTCCTCACTCATTCTCAACTCAAGAGAAACAATCACATATCAGATCATGTTTATCTCACAAGAAATCTCCAAATGATCTTAAAGAAGTGTCATTTAACTCTCCTGAATATGTCTCCATGCATGCGACCATGAGATTAGAGAAATATCAATATGAAAACTCAATATGATGTTTTATCATTTGGGGAATGAATGAAGTATATCAAATCAAATTCAGCTTTGTATGATTTTTGAATGAATAACTTTGGAATTCTGGAATTCTATTGAACTCAACGTTTTCCTTTTGTCAGTTTTAAAATAAAGTAAATAAAGAGCACATGACTGGATTCCTAACTTCATTTTTATAGTATTATTTTTCATCTTTACACACAAATTCATAAGTCTGTCGTTACGGACTACACCAGCCACATCATTATTTGTGAACATGAATAACTCTCCTCCAAATTCAGAAACCAAAGAACTAACTCTTAGTTCTGTTCAGCTTTGGCCAGCTAAGTATCATAGTGATATCTTATCATTATAATTGTAATTCATTTAAGTTGTTGGACCATCTAATTCATAAAATGAAATAAATAATGATAATAATAATATTATTATTAGCATTAGTATGTAGACTAGGACCCTTTCACTGTCATTTCCTGTAGATATGCCTTTGTATTATATTTAATATTTATTATTTTTTATTTATTTTTATTATTATTATCACCATCATTTTCCTGTAGATATACTATCGTATTATAGTTAATCTGAATGGGCAGACTACTGTTGTGTTAGGTATATATTCCATTAGCAAAAGGCCTTTAGAGGTTTCAAACTAATTTACCATCTCGCCAAACGCTTCAAATGGCAGACGGGTTCGTTTCGATTCGCTCGGCGTCGGGACTCTTCGTCCTTTCCCGTGCGGTGTTCGGTCTTTTCCGGCGAGTGTCGCCAGTTGCCTTCTCGTCCCTCTCCAATCTCCGTGTTGTTGTTCCCAGTGACGCGGCGGAGGTGTAGCCTGACGCGGGCTCTTACGTGTCGGCCAGAATAAAAGTGGAGCTCCGGAGGCCCGGGAGTGACGAAGGGAGTCTGTATCGGTAAGGAAGGAGCTGTGTCCGGGGGAAAACAGAGACGGGACGCGCCTTGAAAAAAAAAAGTCTCGGTCTGGTCGGGTTCGACCCGGAGGAAACAAAGAGATCATGGCGCCGCGGTGTGTTTGTAGCAGGATGGAGGGAGGGGAGGCTGCGGCTGTTTGGGGAGAAACACAGTAATGTCTGGTGCAGCTCAGTGAGCCGGGGAAGAGACTTTGTGTACACCGCGGACAGTCCAACGCGCTCGGCTGCTAAAAGCTTTAGCTATGCGCACCGGGCTCGTTGTCGCATTGAACGCGACCGGGGACAACCTCAACCTTTATTATAACGTGTTCGACTCCATTTGGTGTTTGATTCTCATTCATAAATCCCTTGTGCTTATGGGCCTCCTCGTGTTTTTACGGCCTCATCGATAAGTATGCCCCGTTATTGTTGCCTTTTATTGCCTTTTATCCGTCGGCCATTAGCGGGCCGCCAGATTTTGTTTTTAAACGGTGAAAACGGAGAACCCGGACCTGAAAATAAAACCAGCCAGATCAGGTGTTTTTTTTTTTTTTACTGTGTAATATCTGCTGGGGTTTTGCGACCCAAGAGCCAGGTAACCGGAGTGTGAGGGGGCGTTGCCCGGCCATGTGGCTGTGCTGTCATACACAGAGCACCCCAGTGACTTTTGAAAAGCAGAGGGAGAAATGTGTAAAGCCAATCATACCGCGGATAGACGCTACGCACAGTGTGAGATCACTGGGCTCACTGAGCAACCTATCTGACGGGATGATAAGCAGCAGGCCCCGCTAGTCTGAGGACGGTAATAAGGACGGATTTTTATTTGTGCTTTGTGTAGTGGTTGAAAACAACAACCCCCCTAATAAGATGCATTTAGATAAACTTGGAAAAGTGGGTTTCAAACATGTGCCGTATTGGCCCAAGAGTCTGCAGGTTTTCTCTCCAAACACACTGAGTAGTCCCCCCTCCTCTCTCTCTCTCTCTCTCTCTCTCTC
>JAXDDW010000063.1:1552500-1630000 GCA_034670385.1 Hoplostethus mediterraneus
ACCAGACCAGCACCGGCCAATACAGTAGGTGATCCGTCGACCGAAAAGAGATCTAATGTCACGACGTGTGAATCACTGAGATCACAGTTCACAGGTTTAAGTCGGCAAAATTCAGAGGGTGGCCGTGTTTGGTTCACGTCATACTCGGGGGGGAGCGAAACCCTAGAAGGCAGCGGAGGTAAGAGAGGTAAACTTAACCAGTCCTTCAGTATCACTGAGCGAGGAGCAGAGCTGGAGGGCAAATTAAGGCCGACTAGGTTGAAGTGAGTTGTCAGGATTAACAGCCGTCATCTTCAGTATTAGTAATATGCTGTTATTCTCCATGTCCTTAACTATTTCACCAATGTCAGTATAAACCACACTTTGAAACGCCATGAGGCTTTTAGAAGCTACGGTATCTATGTCTATGGCGGTCAAAACGTCCCATGAGAGCGAATCATGTAGTTTGAGACGACACCCGAGCCTCATATCCACCTTAAAAACGTGCCTTAAAGGGTAATTCCGGGATTTTTTTCAACCTGGCCTCTATGTCCACAAAATCGCTTTTCATACCTTTTAAGTAGATCCCAAAAGTTTCTGAGTTGCTCCGGTCCATCGGCTCATCGGCAACCGGTCAAAGTACGTCCACTAAAAGTGCTTGTTTTTGTCACGGACGGGCTCAGATTGTTATTCCTGTTATTATCCAAATGTCTGATATGTCAATTACGGTTGATACGTGAGTCGGAGAGACGAGATTTGAGTTTACGTAGAGGAACTGCTAGAACTTGCAGCAGCTGGTTCACCCTCTCCCTCGTTTTCCGAGCTGTTTCTGTAGCGACCCTTTCCATAATGTTGTCAGACATTTGGATAATAATACGCGACTGCCGGTTGAGCCGATGGACCAGAGAAACTCAGAAACTTTTGGGATCTACTTAAAGGTATGAAAAGCGATTTTGTGGACATAGAGGCCAGGTTGAAAAATCCCGGAATTACCCTTTAAATCAGCAGCGGATGCCTCAAAGATGACATGGGGGTAGAAGAAGGCTGATATCCAATTTGCAAAACGTGGCAAGTGGACACCAACATAAATCCTCACAAGTCAAGGTAATAAAACAAAGTAGGTTGAAACACATTTAGCTTCATGGCACGTTGCTAAATGACATGTTAAGCTGGTAGAGGATTAACTGTAAAATTGTCACTTACAATCAAGGGAGTAGCAGTGGGTTAAGAGCTGCCCTTTAATGTAACGTCAGCCGACGTCAACAAAGCAGGAACGGGAGTAATACGGCGTCCGTCAATCACTTTGCTTTTTAAAAGGCTCAGTCAGCGCTCAGTTAAACATAGTTAAACATTTCTTCTCATCAGGGTCGCTTGTCACAAGGCTTTCTGTGTGAGTTGTGAGTGTAAAGACTGTAAAGAAAGTCCAATCCGTTAGTTTTTGTTTTCAAAAGGAAACTACTGTGAATACGAATAGCTTACCACATTGTTTTCAAAGTCATGTTTTATTTGTACATTTATTTATTTATTTATTTATTTATTTTATTTTATTATCCTTATTGTTGTAACTGCATACAAGACTGTAATTGCACCATCAAAAACGTATGATGATGATGATGATGATGATGATGATGATACTATTAAAACTGGTTGTAGACTGCAACACAGTTAGACTTAGTTGGTTTGGAGATTAACATGATAACAACATGATGGATCAGCATCATGGACCAGCTCTGCTAGTCTCTCAGCGATGTCGACATCAGTATCAGAAGAAAGTTTGTGCTTTGGAAATCTTTGTCCAAAGACTGGTTGAGTTTGCCTTTTTTTCCTATCGCCTTGTGTCGCTTTCCTCTAGGCAGGGTTCCCCACACCGTGTCTGAAGTAAATAAGATGTGACCACTATGTGAATAATGTTTGATTTCTTTGTTTTTGTTCCCCGTTTTCCTCCTTGTTGTCCCCTCCCATCACCATCCACGCACACACATAGTTGCCATCACCCAGGGCGGGGCCATCCAGCTGGCTAATAATGGTACAGACGGGGTCCAGGGCCTCCAGACTCTGACCATGACCAACGCGGGGGCCCAGCCCGGGACCACCATCCTCCAGTACGCCCAGACCAGCGACGGACAGCAGATACTGGTTCCCAGTAACCAGGTGGTGGTCCAAGGTGAGAGGGCAGAAGGATAATGGGGGTGTTTACACAACCAGTACAGTAAATGTGTTAATATATACAGTACTGTGCAAAAGTCTTAGGCACGTTTAAAACAAATCCGTACAGCGAAGATGCTGTGATGCCCCATCAGATCTGGATTTTCCACCAAAATGAACTTTCATATATTGTGTTTACTCTGCTTGCCCAAACTCGGCATCTATTGCAGCCCAACCGTCCTGGCAGGGGGATCCCTCTCTGAGTAGCCCCTCCCAAGGTTTCTCCCACTTTTCCAATAAGGTTTTTGTGGGAGTTTTTCCTTGTCCTCTGTGAGGGTCTAAGGCTGGGGGATGTCGTGTACTAATCATTTATTATTTTCACATGTTGGGCACTGTGAAGCCCTTAGAGACTGTAACGGTGATTAAGGGCTATACAAATAAATGTGATTTGATTTGATTTCAGAAATAATTAAATTAAAACTTCCTAAATATCAAAATTTGACTATAAAGAGCAGTAATGTAAAGAAAAAACAAAGAAAACACAAAGAATAAATACAAATCTAGGGCCAAATTCATATTAACAAATCTAGGGTGCCTAGGACTTTTGCACAGTACTGTGTATATATATATGATGAAGCAAATGACATCTTATCCATCATATATCGGAGGTGGATGACACTGGCTGGCCCGGGGACCTCCAGGAGTCCTTGAGGGGGTTCTGCGGGGTCCCCAGCAAAATTGAGAAATAGTTTAATTTCATTCATTTAATAGAGAATGTAAACAAATTACTACTTCACTATGCCATTACTATTGTGTTCATTTGGGGGTCATGACATGAAAATGTTTCCGAACCCCTGCACTCAAACAGATTTGTTTTCATACCGTGATAATGTCCTGCTGTTAGCCGCCAAAGACACAACCGTGTCATTTACCGGTTTTCCAAGTATAACCGGTTTGGTCAGGAGTCTGGACTTAAAGCTCTGCCTTCTTCTAACCCGTGCCGTCCAGCCGCCTCCGGCGATGTCCAGGCCTACCAGATTCGAACGGCCCCGGCCAGCACCATCGCCCCGGGGGTGGTCATGTCCTCCTCCCCCGCGCTTCCCAGCCACGGGGGCACCGAGGAGGTCACCCGCAAAAGAGAGGTCCGCCTCATGAAGAACAGGTATAAACATTATATTTCAAAGAACAGGATACTAGTAGAGAAATTCTACAGTCGTTACATACTTTCCTTTTTAGACAGGATGTTCACAAGCGCATATCCTGGGACACCGAACACCAACGAGTATTGAGCCGGTTTTCCCACCAACAACTCTCAATCCATGTATTTTACGTTTTCATATATTTTTCCAGTCTTTTTTCCAGTTTTATTGAAATATGTTGCTCAGCTGTGTGCTAGTTACATGCTTTCCAGCTGTCAGTGAAAATACAACAATGAAAAAAAAATCTTATCACCAATAATAGCTCGGTCCTACAACTTAACTGCCAACATGCATTTAGCAAGGCCTACTAATACTACTACTACTACTACGCTGTTACAAGGATTAAGCTCACCTACAGCAAAGATGTCTAACAAACACGATCCAAAACCTAAACGACACAATTTGACATTGTAACATAACACAACTTGAATTTGAACTGTAGAGAAATTTAACATGTACAAAGCAACAAAGCAAGCATAAAAAAAATAAATAAAAAGTTTAACATTTGTTTTTCCTGTCCCTCCTGCAGAGAGGCGGCCCGCGAATGCCGCAGGAAGAAGAAGGAGTACGTTAAGTGTCTGGAGAACCGAGTGGCCGTCCTGGAGAACCAGAACAAGACGCTGATTGAGGAACTCAAAGCCCTTAAAGACCTTTACTGCCATAAGTCTGAGTAGCCGCTCCCCTCGACACAGACCTGGCCCGAGTAGCATTTCACTTCCTTTCAAATACTTGGACTGTTTGCTTCTGCCTGCCTGGCTTTCCAGTTGGACAGGACTAGCTCTCTTTCAGAGCCACCCTGTCCCAGTTCAGCTCATATTACATGCTGATCAGTAGACTTCTCAGTAGAATGAATTTAAAAATCATTTAGTACACAAATCATCTCCAAAATCAGTACACTGAATATGCCAGTGTGTACTGTTTTCCAGGTTTTATAACAGACTCTTGTCAGAATGCTGGCTGACTAGTAGACACTACCACCAAGACTACCACTACCATCATGTGAGTCACAGAAAACAACAGTGGTGTGACAGCAGACACATCTCACCCTTTGGGCTCTAGTATGGTTTGAATGTCATATTTTGAAATTGTCATGTAGTTTGTTGGTATTTTTGCTACAGTATCTAGTATTAATGTGTATGTACTGAACACAGCCTATCCGCGTTTTTCTGTCAGGCAAGCTCAAGTCAGTCGCAGGTAAAGGCTTTGAATGAATCGTGAATTGTTACTTGATCCACATCTGATATCCCAACCCCGACGCGACCCAGCTTATCCAGTACGAGGCCACTTGTACAGGGGACTCTTCCAACCATTGGCTTTTGGGCATGGACAAGTCCATTTTTTTTCTAAGTGTTTTTAAAGATGCTACCAACTGCCTATCGTGAAGGAAGTGGACATCTGCGTGTCAGCAGACAACGGATCGCCGCGGTCAAGGTTTGTTTCACCTGGACTGTCTTTTAAAAAAAAATGACATGATGTGAAATCAAGACTTTTCAATGTCAGTGCTGTCAGTATAGAATATTAGCGGGCTGCGGCGCGGTTTCTTAAAACACATTCATTGATAAATTGTAACACCGGAAATCTACGTTTTTTTCCTTTTACAAATATGGAAGACGAAACATAAATAACAGGTTCACATACAGAAAGTGGTCTGCCCCCCCCCCCCCCTCCCGCGTCTCTGAAGTGACCAGCATCGTCCTTTTGATTGTTACTACAATAGGTTATGTTTGTGAGTATCATCAAAGAAATTACCACCGCGATCAAAATATTTTTCCATGCCATTTCATCCTTCCGTGTTTTAGATTATTCTGCTCTCTGTCTTACTGTGTGACTTTCTGGTGACTGGTGGTAAAATACGGATTGAAAACACTTCTCAGATTACTGACTTTTACATGTAGCGGGTCTGTCCTGATTCATGGCAAAACCTCTTTGTAGGCTACTGTTACAAGCATTCAACACTAATAGTTCATGAAGACATGCGTCACGTTGAAAAGAGGTCACTTTCTGGTACTGTTTTGTTCATGAGAAGATACGTGTTACATCGTCTATTGGTTTAGTTATCTTTTGATATTACTGTACATAGACTCTACAGCATGCGTAGATCATATGTATTTGTTTATTTGATATGAAAAAAATGTTATTATGGCTTAAATGAAACCAACTTTGCATATTTGTAACATATACATCAATGTATAATAGAGGACATTGTACGAGTATATTCATTTAATCCACCAGGCCTAACACAATCATGGCAGCTACGTATATGAGAAAAGGCCTTTGTTGAAAACATTTTATTTTGAAGTGCTAGCCTTAGGCTCTGTTCGGGATTGACGGTGTATATTTGTAGAGAAAAGCGAGTCTGTTGAGAGCAATTATTGGTCCACATGATATATCAGTTCAGTTAACAGCTCTTGGTTTCATTTAGTTGAAAACGACAGAAATAAATTGTCCGCCACCACTGCAGCCGTCAGTTTAGAGTACAGACCCCTTGGTGGTTTGAAACTCGGCTGCAGATGGTAACGCTCTTAACTATGTATTTGAAATGTACCTTATCACTTCGACCTCAAGAGAAATGACTCGGTCACTAACTTTTTTTATATCTTCCAACTCGCCAAGCAAAAGCACAAAAATCCACCTTTCAACTGGATCTGATTTGCTTCATGGATTTTTTTTTTATTGTAGTGTACTGTATCTATTGTACTGCAAAACTACATTACACAATTTTTTATTTCTTATTAACACGTTTCAATGGATAATCCACTATTTAATGCTCAGCTTGGACTTTGTTCTCTGATCTCTGAATCCTCTGCAACTATATAATTTTACATTTTTAGGAGTTAAATGACAGTTTACCCACAGTTGGATAAACTATTCTTCCAGGGAAGATTACAAAACTTTACCCCTTAAAATGTTGGTCCTGAAAAATATGAGAGATTCATTAAGAATGTATTTTTATTTCTTTTATATTGTTTTTAGATTATCAGTACACAATTGGCTTGTTTTATTTTTCTAGTTTAAAGAAATGTTGATAATGTACAGTATAGTATGAGTATTTGTAATGTATAGAGGGTAAAAGGGTTGAAGTAGGGGATGAAATGACTATAGAAATCAAATAGCACCTCATGCTTGGACTATTACAGAGTGCATAGAGGTAAATGTCTCACATTGACCCACAACACATGAACATGTAACCGTAATACTCGGCCTTCCTGAATAGACTCTTGCCTTGGCCTGGTTTTGACAAATCATTTGTGTGGCTGAATTCAAGCATGACAAATTGCAGAGGTAATCTTTTTGAGGTGCCTTTTCTGGGCAGATTAGTCATTCACACTGGGGGAAGTGCGTTTTATAAGAGAAGAAATAGTAAATCTGAGAGGGAAGGTCATGTGTGCAAAGTATTTTTGCATTAAAAGTAATATTGAAACTACCATTTGAACCACTTGGAACTCTCAGCTACAGTGCTGGTGCTGAAAACAATCTAGTAATAGCCTACTTCAGTTGATAGATTGGGCTCAAGTATGTGATGTGATTACACAAGATCTTTTACCAACAGTGTTTTTCATTTTGTGCCAGAATTGTTTATATCCAGGCTTCATTTGTGCATGACACAGATTGGTATACATGTGTAAGTACATATAGAATTTCTAGAACAGTAACAATAACCTTTTTCTAACTTTTGTGTGATCAGTTTATATATTGCCACTTTTACAAGTTATCAGTGTAAAATGCCATTTATTGTATAGTATGTAATAGAGACAAGGTCACCTAACGGTGTGTTGTATACTGTTTGTTTCAACATTATTACCTTATAACACTATACCAGCCTATTATTTGGAAGTGCTCTGTAACTCTTACATTGCATCAGCCTTTTGTAAACACTTGCTATATCACAATAAATTGCTCTCGAAGTTTTTCATTTGTTATTTCGTTGATAATTTATAAATGATAGCCATTTGTAAAAGGCCATTGATAGGAAATTAAATGTTAGTTTTAACCTTTAAAAAGCAGGTGCAGCAATGTTGGGGCTAGGAGAATTGATATTTTACAATAATGGCTTATTATAGGGGTCAATTTAGATCCTCCTCAGGATCTATAAATCCAGAGATGTTTATGCCTACAAATGATAGATTCTATGAATTTACAGATTCCTTGCTATGAACTATGGCATGGACTAGTTGGACTGACTAGTTGTCTGAGAAGCATTGTTAGAATTTGAAACATTGGTAGTTTGTTGTAGTAGGGCTATTTCAATTTTTCTTTTGCTGGCTAGAGCTGGTGGGCTGCTATGTCAAATAATTCAATAGAAACCTGGTTAATGATACATTTAAATGTGATCTTTTACCTCTAAAGGCCAAGGAGGCTTCTTTAATATATGTTGACATCTATTTTTGCAAACCAAACAGTAGGTTACGTTAATATGATGCACAGCATGTATATTTGCTGCAAATTCACATATTTGTTTTCTTCATATTCCCATATTCTTTCTCATTTGTATTTATTACATATGTCTTATACATGATATTTGGATATTTTATGTTTTTTCACTTATTTCAAACTGCATTTCTTTTTGGTTTATTTTCATATACATATTGTTGAATAAATTCAGAGGTTGACAAAGAGTCCTCAAGTCATGAATTACTTATAGTATAGTAGAGTATATTTATTGAAGCTGAGCTCAGGACAGATACACACACACAGGGTAGGGCCTGCAGATCTCTGCCAGAGAACTATCTGAACAGTGATTATAAAGAGACAGGAGGGAGGTTGTTTCTAAACATCTACAAGGTTACTTTCAACCTAGACTGAACAATTTGTACTGTGTTAAAGGTTTCTTGAGTCTCTCGTGGTTGGCCTACAGTATGGGCTCACACAAGCAATACATTCATGTAGATAGATCGCACATAAGTACCTCATTCATATAGATACCTCTCACATGATAATGCAACAGTTAGGATCCCCTCACACTAGAGATGTGTACAACACAATCATATCAATCAGAAAGGTTAAGATACAGTGATTAAGACATAATATACAGTGATTAAGACATAATTTCTTCCACACATAATTTCACAGACTTTTTTTTCTTTGTCTCGACATGTTCTACTGCTGTTATTGCTATTGATCATGCATTTCTACTTAATATGTAAATATGTATCTAAATTTGTGATTGTCACACTCAAGCTATGATATTCTTATTCATATTCTATATATATACAGTGGTGGCCAAAATTATTAGAACACTTTGCATACATTTAAGAGGTTTCAGTTGTTTTTGTTCAATTGGCCATTAAAATACCCATAAAATGAATGAAATATATACAAAGTCATCATTATGCTCTATAAACCATAGAATAGAGCCATCATAAGGAGATTTACCTCATTTTCCTTACAAAAAACAAGCTAGGCCTATTTCACTGTCAATGTCACACAATCATGTTCCTTCACAGAAGAAGCCAAATTACTTGTGTAATCATTGTCAGGTGTGATGGTGGTTAAATTGATGGTGATCAAGAGTCTTAGGACACAGCTGTGTGATTCTTTTGAATTGCTGCAAAAGGTGACATACCAAATATTAAAGTTAAAAGTGGATAAAAACAGTAGGACTCACTTCATCTGATATTTGTTGTGCTCAGAGCAACCATCTGCATGTTTCATGAACATTATGAAATGAAATCATGTTTTGGAGGCAAGAAAAGGTCGATATTTTCAGATCTGTCAGGTGTTCTAATAATTTTGGCCACCACTGTATTCATATTCTTTGCTGTATTCTATTGCTATTTGGTGCTGCAGCGACCTAGTTTTAATTAACTTTTCAATAAAGTTTCATCTTAAATCATCTTAACATAATTATGGATATATCCAGTAGGCTACGGTTTTGGATCATTGGAAGGAAGGAAGGAAGGAAGGAAGGGAAGGAGGGAAGGGGGGAAAGAAAGACATAAGTATCCTTACTTATGTCAGAGCTTCTGTCTTCAATCATACCATTTGATTAAACTGATTTCTCAAATACACTCGGCAATCTTCAAATCGCTAGACGAGGTTGAATGGGGTGGGATAAATTGTTTGACATGTAGGGTGTGCAATAGATGACTGTTTTCAGTTGTTACTGTCAAATAAGAATGTTGATACGAAAATAGTAGCATTCTAAATGGCTTCGTTGGTTTAAATCGTTTCTACAGACAGCTAAATCACCCAATGAGCGGCTGGGGGAAAAAAAATCTTTGTTTTGATTACACGACCAATGGTACTGAATGGAATTCCTACGTGGGCGGGGCGAGTCTCAGTGCCAACTAGTGGTGTTCCAGACCCGACAGATGGCGGCGGCGGGGAGTAGCCCTAGTACCAACCCTGTGGGGTGGAATCACTAACGGGACAGTCCTGACTGCCAGACGTGGTTGTCAGATGAACGTAGAGAAGACCTGGACATACTGACCTAATCTGAGGGATTTTCGCTGCTCGTATTTGATTTGTTTTTTCGTCAACTAGGTTGCTACACTGTATGGAGGCCGCAGAAGCCTCGGGCTAGATTTGGCGACAGACCGAGACGAGTGAAAGAGGACAGCTGTCGGATTACCCAAAGGCTTGGAAAGTGTATACATCAGAATTTGCTGGTTGGAAATCTTATCGCATTTCTTTCTTGGAGCGTCAACGGCGTTTAAACGGCAGCAACAGTGGAATGAATGTGCAGTAAAAAGTTGAGGAGGCTAGCTAGCTAGCTTGCCAAAATGCTAGCTAGCTACCTAGCAGCATAACAGCCGACAGGGGCATGTTGAATGAATGAATTCGCGACCAGTTGATTTTAAGCTAACAGCTGCTTGTTATTTTTACTCCAAGCACTCAAAGAGCATCACGCAGACAAACACTGATTTTCTCCAGCGGTGTGCGTGTGTCAAGCCAACTCTTTACGCCGTTGTTGGCTGACGGAGAGGCGAGCATAACAACAAATGGACATAACAAAATGATATACCCAGGAGTTGGTGGACAGCGGCAATTTAGCACGCAAAGATAGTGTTGTGCTAATACTGACAACCCCGTGGCTAATGTTTGTGTTGTTGGGAGCAGCTAACTTTAGCTAGCCACAAATATTTGCACTACTTTGGACTTGGCTGAAACAGTGTTGGGCATACACACGGTTTGGAATGGGGAATACGGTGTCATGCTGCGTCTCTCCTGAGGGGAGTCCGAAACTACCGACGAGACAACCGGCAGAGCGGCTGGAGGATTTCCAGATCAGCACCGACGTGAGTGACGACAACACCGGACCGTACCTGCAGCATATAAGCGACAGGGAGGTCCCTGACGGTGAGTGTCTATACGCAAAGTGTGGAGTTATTCTGGGTTATTGATCAAGATGAGACCCGGTGTCTGGCCGTCACCCCTCCTGCTCCAGCTGGATGGGCGGTCTAGCTCGCAAGGTTACCCTGCCCCTTCTCCTAATTAGACACATCAAACGACTTTGCTCTCAGACTCATGCCAAAGGGAATGGTCCGCCTCTGTGGCTGTAGCTTACATTCACTGCATTTTCTGGCTCCATATTGGAACTCATTGAGTTTCACACCAAGAGTGTCATGTCTAGTGCTTGCTTGCAGGGAGGAGTAGCTTAATCCATATAGTCATAATAGCCAACCACCAGAACTGATTTTAAAAACATAGACGATCAGGAAATACTTTCTTCAAAAAAATGAAGATATCCACATGATTAGGGTGCTGCATGAGTTATCAGTGGCATGTGATCCCCTGAGGATCAGGAGTATATTATGTCACTAGTGATTCACAGCTTTTTACTTCTGTTGACTCCCCACCCACACATACACAGGGTTACATACCACACACACAGAGGGTTATGGTACAAACAACCACACAACTTAATTAATTACTCCCAGCTACCCCAATACACAGCTATAGAGCACACATACACAACACGCGCCTTTTAGCTATTGCCAAGCTGCCAGGCATGCTTACCATCCCAATGCCAACATTGATGTGCTGATGATAAGTACATTCCAAGCATTCCTTGGGATCAGATTGGAACTGAATCATATTGACCTCAGTTTAGATGGCGCCACTTGATCCACTCAGAATTTACATGAAAAGAAGCCCTCTCAACAGTACTGGTGGTCAAAAAATTTTGCTTCAGAGTTTTTACTATAATAGTCTGACAAGACAAGCAAAATTAACTTAAATGCAGCAGCAATTCACTAATTACTTGTGTCTGTTGCCAACAGCAACATTTTGACTGCATGGCTATAGCTTCCAGTAAATAAATGGAAAAATGTAAAGTGAATACTTTTGATCCCCTCTCACAAAGTTTCTGAGTTGGTCCTGGCTTTTGAAGTGCCACATGGCCCTAGCGTGGAAAAGTGGTCAATGAAAGAAAGACCTGGAGAATTCTTGGAATCAAGGCATTGAGTGCCAGCCCTATTTTTGTCCAGTCAGTGAGTTCAGATTAGTTATCAGAGCAATGGCACTAAGAGACCCCCAGGAATCTCCCCTTCTATTGCTGGATTGCTGGTATCCTAACCCCCCCCCCCCCCCCCCCCCCCCCAGACATGAATTTTACTACTTCGTAATAGCCTTCAAAGCTGTAAGGGTTACCAATCTAATCTACTGGAACCCAGTAATTACCAAGTTACTCTGGGCTTTATGATATGTAGGCAGATTTTTGAGGCAGCAATTCTTCGAGATGCTAGATGAACGGATCGTCAAAGCATCTCAGGTATTTGTCTGTGTTGCAGGCCTAAGCTTACTGCTGTAGTTCACTCACAGAGTCTCTCTGTCTCTTAGACATGCACACAGGGTTAATTTGGATTTATTTTGGTGTGGTGAGGACAGTAGTGTGTGAGTGGGCTTTGGTGAAGTCAGCTGTTGGCAGGGTGAGGGTCAGTATGAGTCCATCCAGACCGTACGACATTCCTCTTATCTGTTTTGTTCTCGCCTCACATTCGCCAGCATCACCTAATCCCTTCTTGTCTGTCATGTAACTTGATGTGTCTGGAAGAAAGGGATGAGGAACACAATTCTCTAATTCATGCTTGTGTAGAAACAGGGCTGTCTTCAGCATGTATCATTAGACATCTTGCCTCACTCAATAAACGTCTGTGAGTAAATGCAAGTAGAAGGGCAAAGGAAATTAAATTTGTGGTTTAGAAAATTCCTGTTTGTCTAAATGTGATAATGTACTGCATGTTGGCCTAGTAGAAACCAGTACATCTGCATTATAAGCATTTAAAGTTTCAGATGTTGAGATTATGTTAAGTTTCAACTAATGTTAGGCTAGTTAACCATCCAGGCAGTGGAGAAACAGAAGTTTAGATGCTACCACTTTGTGTAGAGAGTAACAGACAGCCAATCAAATTTACCCCCGGGGATTAATAAAGTACCTACCTACCTACCTACCTACCTACCTATCAGGAGCCTGTTTGATGAAAAGCCAGTGTTTTGCGTTGATTTGATTGACTCACAGTCACAGAGAGTGTACGGTGACCAGCAGGGACAAAGTTTGGAACATGCAAAGACAAATGACTGTATATAGGCCCAACCATTCAAATGTTATCATGTCAAAAATGTATTGATTTATCCGGCAAAGACACATTTTACTGACATTTCATCCATCATGTTATTTGAGCCAAACCTTGCACAGTTCATCACATTCTTCTCATGAACTTGCTCTAAAGCAGTTAATAGACCAGTTGTCTTGGCCTCTTGCGCCAGGGCTGAGTCCGTGGATGCTAACTGATGTCCTGTGTTCATAGCTGTACCACTACTGTGGATATGCCCGTCTGACTGACCTGAGTCCACTTGCCTACTACGCCCCTTGGCATACCAGTGTTTTAAACCTAGAGCAGCCTAGAATATAGGAGCTTGAAGGATATGGAGTGGTCTACTGAATGTTTTATCAAAGAGATATTGGCTCCAAGAGGCTGTGATGAGTATGATGTCCTTTGGTGCACCAGATTTGGAAAAGTAGAAGACAATGAAATAATTGGCGGTGAGTAGCGGACCAGTTGAAAAGCTGAAATTTAGTTTAAATATTTTCTGTTTGCTGGATGGGATCTATACCAAAATGAAGGCTAGACCTAAACAAAAAACAAAAAACGAGTGAAGAAATGTTTTTGATTGAGGAAAAGTCAAATGTGAAAATGTAGACATGCATCTCAACATGATACTCTGAGAAAATCAATCCGTGGTCTGTTTCTGTTTCTTTGTGTTTGGTTCCTCCTGCTCCAGTTTCATGGCCAATGCCCATACCATTTCCTTGTACCCAGTCAGTGAGTACAGTAAGCCATTAGGTAGCATAGTTGGCTTGTGTGTGTCATAGCTGAGTGTGCCAATCTGGTTTGCCAGCTATATCGTTTCATTAATAGTGCATGGCTGGTAACAAAATCAAGCTTCAGACTTTGGAATGGAATGGAATGGAAGAGGAGTGAAATCTGATAAGTCTTAAAGGAATACATTGAGGTTTTTTTTAGATTGTCCCGTTGGTCAACTTCCCGGTTCAGTAATGAGAAGATCATTGGCTACGGTGTTCGATGCTAATACTTTAACATACACTATGTTGAGTGATACTAGGTGAGCAGCATCACCTTTTAAAATTGAGAAAATGAGAACTTGTTACAGCTCTAGAGCTTAAATGGCCAGTAATCTTAAATGATATGCACCCAAGTCTGTCAGTTTTGTGCAAAATGGTCGATCTTGGTCTGGTGGACCATTAGCATGGAGCGCAAACGACCTACTGGGGACACATTTTGGTGTCTATGTTCTCATCACTTAACAGACGATTGACCAATGGACCAGTTTCCCCAAAACTGACTATATTCCTTTAAATTTTGATTCCTAGTAAGCTATTTTCCTGCTGCAGGTCAAAAAAAAAGAAAGAAAGACATGCCTAACCACTGTCACCTTCTCTGTGGGCTAATGTTAATGTATAGGTCACCCTGAGGTCCAGGCGAGATGCCCCTGTTGTCTGATTGTCATTATCACATACTTATGTGTGCGTGTGTATCGGTATGTTTTCTCAGAGCTGGCCTTGGAGTCTAACCCGTCGGACCATGCCAGAGCTAGCACCATCTTCCTTAGCAAGTCCCAGACAGATGGTGAGCAATCCTGACATGACACACACACACACACACACACACACACACACACACACACACACACACACACACACCACCACAGTGATTCACAGAGGTGTTAACTTGAGTCTTTTCCTATGATCTTCTGAGCACACACAGCTGACACACATGCCTTGTATTTTTTCGTGTTTGACATTTTGACAAATGAACTGTCATGGTTCATTAAAGTAATTTCACAGGATGCTGTGTGTGTTTTCCACTGAGGTGCCATTCTTCCAGGTTGTTGTCTTTTTTAATTGGTTGGTTTTCCAGCCACTACCCGAGCGCAGTAATGGAATGCTTTCCTTTTCTTTTTCTTTTAGCTGGCTTTTGTTAAATATGTCTCTTCCTTTTCAGTACGAGACAAGAGGAAAAGCAACCACATAAACCATGTCAGTCATGTAAGTGTCAACATCTCAACAATAATAATGACAATTTGTATTGATACCTTTGAGCATTCTTTGATTTCCCCCCCTGAATTTGATTCCTGTCAGGGTGGAAAAGCCTCTGAAACAGCATTTAGACCACGGGACACCAAAACAGTATTGAAACATAGCATGATGATGATGATGATAATAATAAAACCTATTCATGCATACTTGTGTGGAATCCGATCAAAATATTGGTAAGGGCATCCCATAGACAACCCGTGTCGTATTGATAATTCTATAATAAATATGTAATCAAACAAACTGCATAATATCAGAGGTGGACGGCACCGACTGGCTGATATATTGGTCTAACCTTAGTTTAGACATCTGACCAGCAACCCGTATTGGTCTCCTCTTAACCTGCGTCAGAGCTTATTGGCTTCTTTGATTGGATGGTGGCAGTGGGATTAGGTCCTGACCTACTGGGCCCATTAGTCTCTCTAAGCCTCGCTCCTCAACCCAGGTCACTGGCTGGACACACAGCTTTCCACCTCTCATTCAGACGCTGTCTCTAAAATCTGTACCTGCACAACACCCAACTTAAGCCATATTCTTCACACTTGGTCAGTTGCAGGTTGTTGATTGTGTGGTTCGTCTCCAGGTTTCTCCCGGTCCGCTGTCTAAGAAGTACAGTTCCTGTTCCACCATCTTCATAGACGACAGCACCGTCAGCCAGCCCAACCTCAAAAGCACAATCAAATGGTAATTTGACACGTGTACACACACACACACACACACACACACACACGGACAAACATTCTTACCCCAGGATCACACCATCACCCGTTAACCTGTTAATAGCCACATTTGATTCATATAATGTCAATGTGTTTGAGCCCCAGAATCTGCACATAGTTTGTAGCAGCATAAATGCATGTGTCTCTCAAGTCTCTCATACACACGCACACACACACTTATTGACGCACACACACTTAGTGGGTTTGATTGAATACGCAACATAATGTAACATAATGAATTGACCCTTTTTGTCTCTTCCTCTCTGCCTCCAGTGTCACGTTAGCAATATACTACCACATTAAAAACAGGTAGGTGTTTGCATTCAAATTGTCTCTATCTTTGTTGTGGCAAATGTGTTGCATTGTTTTGATACACATCAAGTATAAAATATGATATGCCACTTGATGAAGGTGTGTGTGGTTGCCTGTAAAGCATGGTGACAGGTGTATTGTGTCTTTCAGGGACTCAGACAGGTCACTGGACATCTTTGATGAGAAGTTGCACCCCTTGTCGGTGAGCGATTAGATGAGACGTTGCACTAATTCAGCGACAGAGCATACAGAGTAGTGTTTCTATAGTCCTGAGGCATATAACACGTTCATTTAAAGTAGAGCTGCAGCAGCAGATCCGGTGCCAGAAAACCCTCAGCTGATTAAGCACATTGTAGATGTCAGCGATAGCAGCTTTTGTCAGCCTGTTAGCCTCAAGTCTCAATTAATACCTGAGCACCTGACAGCAAAACGGTAGAAGACAGTCATTCATTCAGCCAGCTATTCTGTCAGCTAGACATTAATTCAGTCATCCATCTCTCCAGCCAACTGACCGGTCAGTTAATCATTCACTGTAGAGTAGGCCCTCCACTGCAGTCCCCTCTACAACAGCTGCTCAATTATAAAAGTGGCCTCGGAGCAAATCCTGACTACAAACCGTGCGTTAATGTGATGTGACAGTAAGCAGAGTGTGATCATAAAGGATGTCAGCAATTGGTGAAAAGTTTTGTCCACATCCTATCTTTACATTATGACGTGTGTGTGTGTGTGTGTGCTTGCTCTTTGTCCTCTACAGAGAGAGCCGGTGCCAGATGACTACTTCCATATAGACCCAGAGCACAAACTGATCTACCGATTTGTCAGAACGCTGTTCAGCGCTGCACAGCTCACCGCGGAGTGTGCCATCGTCACTCTGGTGTGTGTGTGTGTGTGTGTGTACGCTGATTATGTTATAGTGCAGACACTTGACACTAGGGTGAGGCTCATACTGTCCTTTTTATTAAAACTCCTATATGGTCCAGTTACTGCTGTCCATCTCCGATACGATGCAGTTCGATTGAGTCCATACTTATTGTATAATTGATCAATACTTAAATCAACACATGTAGGTATGTATTATTGTTTTTATTATTAATGTAGTCATCATCATGATCATCCTGAGTTTCAATGGAGAGTTTAGTGGAAGTTCAGTGGAGGAGGGTTCAGTGTCTGTCTGCCTTCAAAGTCCCATGTTGGTCGAACCCTACTTCTGAGATCTTCCACTAACTGGTCACCAGAGGGCAGTAAACTCATACAAACTGAGCTGTCACTAATAAGACAAGCCACACATTTACAAACGAGTCTTGAGAGACCCAGTGGTGACTGAAAGGCTAAACTGATTCTAGATCAGAATTGGTGGATAGGGATTGTAGGCAAGGGGCTGATGACTTCCGATGATGTTTATTAAATGGAGCAACGTATCAGTCTGCAAAACAACCTGCCGCACAGCTGGGTGTCACCTTTACCGCTTTCAAATGAAAATGCTGATATTTCAGAGTGAAATGTCAGAGGTGGCAGAGTCTGGATTAGAGACTTGCATCAATTCCCCTTATTGATTCCCAGTTTTTTCCCTGCTCTTAGTATTTCTGGTGTGAAGTTCTTTAAAGGTAATATACATGGGCGTCAATTGGGCATGGCATGGTACTTGCCGTACTTTGATATTTTGTGATTTTTACCATATATAATGGTGGTTCCCTCACATTGACCAAATAGTACCTTGTCAGTCCCTATGTCTAGTAATTGATCATATTGAGTAAATGTTACTATCTGGTCAGCCATCAGTCAGAAACAAATATAAACAGTACTGTGGAAAGTTACTTTTTAAAGTAC
Source organism: Hoplostethus mediterraneus (assembly GCA_034670385.1). NCBI lineage: Eukaryota > Metazoa > Chordata > Actinopteri > Trachichthyiformes > Trachichthyidae > Hoplostethus > Hoplostethus mediterraneus. Next base: position 1,570,239 of record JAXDDW010000063.1, read on the forward strand.
AACGTTACTTGGATAGTTACTACTACTTAGTTATTTTAAAGAGTACTTTTGTGTTATCCACTTCAATAAATACTGTAGCAATATGGATCGTACTGCCACGTATGTTGGTGATTATTGTTTTAAAATGCAATGCAAGACTATTACTCTGCTTTCAAAGCAATAAGCCAATCCAATGTATATCAAGCATAATTGGATTGTGTTTTCTCATCATCTGTATGTTGTCTGCTCAGACAACAGTTGCATCTCATTTTCTATTTGTTTTTCTACTTTTTTTTTCCAGATTTGTGAAATATTCTGTGAAACAAAATGAACATTCTCATTTTAAAAAGTAAAGAATGATCTATAATAGCGCCCCCTGCAGAATGATGAATCTAAATCAAAACAAAGAAGCTGCGTTCACCCCTCACCCTCCAGCGCTGCGTACACGCCCCTGTTCCTTTGGTCTGTCACCGTCCATCTTTCAACAGCAACACCGATGTTTATTCTTGTTTTTTTTATTTTGCTCCATCAAAGGAATCATACCGCTGCTTTTCGGTTTCATGACTGGCTGCTCCTCCGCCATGTTTTGCAGTACACACCTGTCATTGGGGCAGGCATAGCTGGTTTGAGCCTCGATGGTTATAAGGGGTGGGAGGAGGGAAGCTCGTAAAACAACTACATTCAGCTGAATACAGGCGACCACAACAAACCAGATGGGGAATAAACAGATTAGAAGTTCATCCCTCCACCATATCTTTTGACCTACTGAGAATATCGTAGGCTAGATTCAAGTCAAAATCGTACATATACTCCTTTTTAACTTTAAACCCTCTCCACCTTTTGATCCCAAGGTGTACCTGGAGCGCCTGCTGACCTACGCCGAGCTGGATATCTGCCCGGCCAACTGGAAGCGCATCGTCTTGGGAGCCATCCTGTTGGCCTCCAAGGTCTGGGACGACCAGGCCGTCTGGAACGTGGACTACTGTCAGATCCTCAAAGACATCACCGTGGAGGACATGTGAGTAAAATCGGAAACGGACCGACCGAGCACCGAAACGACGGCTGAACCTCCTCACCGCCTCCACAACCAAACCTCCATCCTCAAAATTCAAACCACAACCTCTCGCTGCCAATCGGGACCACCCGTCACATGAAATTGCCCAGTGCAGCTTTGTTGACGTGATATTAAATTTAAAGTTTCTGATGTTCGTCTGACGGTTATATTATAAGAAACATGTAATCGCTGTTTCTAATCTGCACGCCGAGTGTTACTGAAATATCAGGAAGACTGAAAACCCTGATGCAGCATGGGACAGAGGAAGAGAAGTGTTTGTATAGAAGCTGGAGTCTCTCTGCTGTCCCTCTGCGTCGAAGCTGGTGAAGAGGCCAGAGGCCACACTTGTAGCACTCGGGCTTTATTTTTGAAAGTGCCTCTTTGTCTTTGTGGTTTGTAAAGAGGTGTGCACATAAGTTTGTCTGCCCCCAACCCCCCCCCACCCCGGACACACACACACACACCACTGCCTGCATGTTGTCTCTATGCATGAGCCACCATATTGTCTCTCTCTCTCTCTGTCTCTCTGTCTCTCTCTCTCTCTCTTATATATGGCTGTCCTATGCTCTCACTGCTCTGTTTTCATTGCCTTCATTGAAGTGTCTTTGTGAGCCTGGTTGGGTCTGGATGGAGGGATGTGAAGAAGGGTAGAGAGGGAGGGAGGGATAGAGGAAAGGGTCTCAAGTGCTCTCATTGCTTCTACATAATGACCCTGGCTCTCGCCCACTCCATTAGTTGCCCTGGGAGACCAGACATCTCTCTCTCACGCACGCACACACACACACACACACACACACACACACACACACACACACCTTCTTTACTGACCAACAAAGCATCCTGGATGCGGTTTCCCTAACGACCACCTCCCTAGCTTTTTCTTATGGCTGTGGTGATGGTAAAGGAGGAGGATGAAGGCAGTTGTAGTCTGGACAAGAGGAGCTGTGATACTCCCACTGGGTTTCTAGCTCTGCATGTCTGATTACCTACAGAGTGTGTGTGTGGTGTGTGTCGTGTGTGTACGTCATCATTTTGGAAGTCAATACACAAACATCTTGCATCACCAGCACGCAAGCTGGTGATGATACGTACCTTCTGCTTCCGCCACAGTCCTTTTATATTGTTAAAAGGTTCTTTGGCAAATCATATGAGCCTGTAACAACCCTTGAAAGTGGGGAGATGGAAAAATGTTTTATTCTTTTGTAGAAGAAAATATCATCCACAGGATTTTATTTCTTTCTCTATCAAAGTTGTCATATCTGAATAGAGTTAGACAGATCAATGTCCAGTCAATGTCCATCTCCGGTAGGATGGATGTGCGCTTGTGTGATGACATATTTATTGTGTACTTGATCTCTACTACACTGGTTGTCTACGGGAAGCCCTTAGCCTGAATTTATACTAATGCAGCGTTTTGATGCACACGAGTTTGCATGATTCTAGACTCAAGTACATTGAGACGTCCAGACATTGAGTCACGACTCAATGTCTGGACGTCTCGGCTGTCTAGCGTAACCGTCAGCTCTCTCTCCACCCCACAGGAATGAGATGGAGCGCCACTTCCTGGAGCTTCTCCAGTTTAACATCAACGTGCCGGCCAGTGTCTATGCCAAGTACTACTTTGACCTGCGGCAGCTGGCCGACGACAACAACCTCAACTTCCCCCTGGAGCCTCTCAACAACCAGCGTGCCCAGAAACTGGAGGTGAGCTGCCCTCCGCCGGTTCAGTACAGGGAACTATAAGCAGGGTCTCACAGTAAGGGGGCGCCCAAAGGCCCCGGACCAGCAAGACGTTGACTTGGACCAGTTGATTCTGTCACAGGGCCCAAAAAAGGTTCTGGTCTTACTGTGTCACCTGGTAATCTGTAGCTTGTTATCTTTGCCTCTGTTGTCTATCCATCACATAGTTAGGAGTCTAATGAATACCAGTAATTGCAACAAGTGCAGATTTATTATTTGGACGTATAGTGTTTTGGAGTTGTTAAAACATCTTACATCAATCATTTATTGACTGTTTTGATGATTACCTTTCAGTCATTGTGCGTGTCTGTCTGTTTGTCTGTCTGTCTGTCTCCAGGCCATTTCTAGACTATGTGAGGACAAGTACAAGGACCTGAGTCGAGCAGCGATGAGGCGATCGTTCAGCGCTGATAACCTGATTGGCATACGTCACTCCAACGCAGTTCTGTCATAGGCCAAGAACACCGTCACCTGACCTCTGATTTCCGAAGGCCGACCAATCAGTAGACAGCCCTGGACAAACCTAGCCAACCCCCCCCCCCCCCCCCTCGGTCACCACAACCTAGCAGTCAGGATTTGGGCTTTTCATGCTGTGGCAAATCCTGTGACGAGCTGCAGCAGTGATTTGTGTTACAGCTGTTAGGGCTGCATGATTTGTCAAATTAAAATTGCAGTGTGAACTCATTCATTATTGACAAATCTCCCTCATTTTTAGAAGTCAGTATTAGCAGAAATGGCCCTACTGCAGTTAATCACGGAGTTTGAGCTTTTGGATTGTCATGAGGAAATATTGTAACGTGATTTTAATTATCATGCAGCCCTAAAAGCAAAATACACCCAATGCAAAATTAAAGTTAACTACCGATTAGTGTTGGTGTAGTTCATACCAATACCAGCCCCAGTGGTCTTGCAGTACCTAGTTCCTAGTAAATGATCGATCCTCTCATTTGGATTTGCATTGGGCGTACAGTATGTCTCAAGCTACTATGCTACTGCTAGTCTACAGGAGTTGGCTGAAGCGTTGAAACCTGGTTCCAGGCAGCCATCATACATCGTAGCGTGTCTGGGAATAGGAGTGCCAATCTTGGATCAGTTTTACCTCTCAGATGCACTTCAGATGGTCAGAAGAGACCTAGTCACCGATCCTAGATCAGTACTGCTACTGAAAGGCTTGATAAATATAGCTGTTAGGCTGACATACTGTAGGTTGGGTCTACAGTTAAAACTTCAACCCCGATATCGCACCCCTCAAAACCCGCCGCCCCAGCCCCACCTCCGAGAGCACGTCAACGGATCGCCAGGCCCTACGCCCATCCCAGACCCCAACCAGAGCTTCAGAGCAAACTACATAGAGATTGAGGGGGAAAAAAGAGACTGAGATCCCCCCCCCCTTTTTTTGCTTACTATGTAGGCTACTAGCTGTGAAATGTTTCTGTTTTTAAATTGAAAAATCATTTGCAGATGGAGTATTTTAAATAAACACTAATCATGTAACAAAGCCGTGTTGTGGTCATTGCAAGATAGGTTGTATGTTGTAGCTTTAAAGGAAAAGTCCACCCTTGGATACTCGGACACTGATATATATATCATCAATATGTGGTGTTCAATATGTTCCAGGAGTTACTTCGTGATGAAGTTTTGTAATGAACTCGTTGCACCCAAGTTCCCTCAACCTGCCTCTGTCTACTCCTACTTCAGATTTCCCTACATTTCCCTTTTGACGACCCCCAGAGAAGCAGCGTGAACTTGTTGCTTTCAATCAAAGGTGGGTGTATGGGCATATAAATATAGCTGAACGTCGGGGTGTGTCTGATCGCCATCCATCTTAAAATGGAACGTGTCATGTGGCTACTGTCGGTGGAGAAACTGGTCTTCGTTCATCTTCTTCTCCTGCTAAACGGTGATTCTGGAAAGATGGTGCTGCTCAAGACCTCTCACTATCAAACTGCATTAGCTGCGCTGGAAATACCTCGACATTACATCACGTCATCTAGGTTTGTCCACTTATCTGCTGGAATAAAGAAAAACCTCCAAACAACAAAATGTACCCAGTAATGTAAGGTACATCTTCAGTAGCTGTTTTAGGGTGGATTTTTTTCCTTTAAGTACTCCAACCATTTACATTGCTTTGTAAGGCTGTGGTGGTTATAGTGTAGTTGTGTGTGTTGAAGTGTGTTTGAGTAATATTATGCAGCACCAACCCAACCACCAAACAAAGTTAAATGAATATATAGTATTGTTTTTAAACGTTAGCTAATGTTGCTCCTGTCTCCCAACACCAACACCCCACATGTCCCATCACACTGTTTCCTCTAAATTGCAGCACCTTGTAGCATTGCTAAGTGACCCATGAGATCGCTAGCATCCCATAGCACATAATGATCACGATATATCCAGGGGGCAAAACTTTCAGGACTTATTTCCAGCCCGTACTCTTAATTATTTATGTCCATTACAGGCCACCGTAAGCTGTGCCAACCTGTCTTTGTTGTTGCAATTCCTCGATTCCTCGATTACTTAGTGCCCCTTTAACTCTGGACATTGAATGTCACACAGACCCATTGGCAGGTTGGTCCACACAGCTTTATTCTTTAACAACTGAACTGATGAAACCAGAACAGAGAACTGTTTTTTTTTCTAATATCTAGAAAAGAAATGTCAGTGAAATGGATTTGACATATTGAAAGCCTTCCCACAACAAGGCACACGCAAAGTGGCATCGTGTTATACCAGATTTACAGATACACAGACGTACATAAAACATGCACGAAATAAGGTTGGGATCAACTCAGATTTAATTGAACAACATGAATCAGAATGTACTACATGATATTTTCCATATATGAAAAAAAAATCCAATCAGTATGTATTGTGGATGTGCATTTCACTGACTGTGGGACATTTCAGCTGTCCCCAACACTTTCACTTCCACTCACACACGAGTCGGCCTAATAAATTAGAGATGTCACCTACGTGGATAATTGACACAGTAGTCTAAACAACACAATAACCCACCATTGAACAACAATCACAAAGCATCACAGTGAAGCAGGAGAAAGCAGAAAATAGAGAAGACAAAATGTGAATCAACTCGACCTTATCTTAATCATTTACCGCACCTGTTCTGTCTCAAGCGTCTATCCCTTATAATGACTGTGTTACTGTGACTATTTGCATTGAAGCTTTATAATCAAATAGTTTGCTGCTTTCAGGTTTAAAAGTTGAGTCAAGGCGATTCATTTGTCCAAGAAGAAAAGGTGGATATGATCTATGTGTGAAGAGCAGAGGACCCCTAAATAGATACCCATTACACCACGGACCCCCAGCTGGAACGATTTTGTCCTCTGGAACAGCATCTGAGATTTGAGTTGTTGGATGTGACTATACAGGATTACATGAATGCGGTGGGGAGGTAACAGTGGGTGCAGTGAATCCTATGATGAAAAGTCATTCTTATACATTCTCTCAACTTCCTCAAGTAAAATATTATTGAAATTAACCTATTCTCGCATTTTGTTGGGGACCCCACCTTCTTAAAGTGGGGTCTGGGGACGTCCAGGGGTCCTCGAAGGGGTTCCCAGCAAAATGAGGAATAGTTTAATGTTATGTACAAGCATGGCTCATCATAGGTTTCACTCACTACTATTATCTCCCCAGTGTACAACAGTTAAACAACTCTAGTAGTAAATCGAAACAAGGAAACCTTCCCATGTGGCTCGCTGGGGGTCTGTGTCTCTAATGTGTGTCTATTTGGGGGGGGGGGGGCCGTGGTAGGAAAACCTTTGAGGGGCCACTGGTGTAGAGTATCGTGGAGTAAGCAGCTTCCACTGTGGACCAGCAGGTGGGAGTAAAGGCCAAGGTCAACTGCATCCTACAGCCTTTACTGATTGCTGTCCATCTAAAAAGGTCTGATTTCAAGAGCAATACGGTGACAGAATAATAAACCACGGGGGGACAAATCCTTTTTTCTTGTATTGAATTGAAAGCGTGATATGACCCCCATCCTGGAGCTCGGGGGGTGATACAGTATGATTGTATGACTATCTTTGCCGCGGACTACATTTGCTTGTGTTCCCTTTGATGCCCAAGATGACTTTCAAGTCTGAGATGTCGCCTCGATACTGACAGGTCGGACGTAGTGTCAATTTCTCAGTGCTGCTTGAGTTGACGAAAGTGCTGCCACACACACACACACACACACACACACACACATTCATATGAAATACACCACAGATCTCACGCAAACACTCACATGAGAAAACACTTTTTTTTTTTTATACAAATCATTGAGAAAAAGCTTTCTCCCTGGCATCTTTCTTGAGACCCACACACACAATACCTAGCTTGTGAGAGTGGCATTGTCCGAGGTCAGTTTACAAACTAAACATATCACACTATACACCTAGTTTTACAAGTAAACCTATACAAAATATACAGGAATAAATACGTTTTCCTCTCTCAACGCTGAGGAGGACAGTTGTGCTTCCCATCCGTGGATCCATGTAACTCTGAGGCTGTTTAATTAAGTCTGATGCTTTCCAGGAAATGTTCATTTTGGTCGACTTTTAAGTCACGGTGCTTATGAAGCTTCTACGTAAATGAAGGTAGAAGCAGCCACAGTTATTACAAAGGTCTGGACTCCCTTTGAATCCCTCAGATTTCCTCGGGTATTTACCTCCTGTTATGATCCCTTATAACCTGGAACCTGTTGTGAAGCAGGTCGGTTGTTGGTTGAATATTTCTTTTCATTTCTTCTGGTTTGGTCCATTTTCTTTACAGAGGATCGTTTCATATCAAGACTCCTCATCTAGACTTGCCCCATCTACTCACACTCACACTTCATTAGAGTTTGGGTCCAATACTTTTTATGTAGTAGTGCTGACGAGTGTCCCAGAGAGGCTCGGGTTCTCACGGGTGTTCCACGTATGTGTCTTTTCCGTCCAGAACAACAGCAACTTGACATGCACGTACACCAGTCCATTACACTTGTCCTCTCTGTACAGTCCGTTCATATATGCGAGGGAGGAGCAGGTTTGTGGTAGATGCCCGGTGCCAGCACGGTTCCGGTGTGGCCGGTCAGGGCAGTGCTGGCCTCGCTGTACATGGAGGGCGGCGCGGTGGCCTTCCGCGGCCAGCAGGAGCAGCGAGCCACGAACCTCCGCCAGGACTCCAGGGTTTTCCCCGACCAGATCCAGACGCCCGAGGTGATGCCCACCACCAGACACATGAAGTACTTGAGCATGAAGACGGCGTAGTCCGGGCCCAGGCCCAGGCGCTGCCGCTCGGACGGGCAGGAGCAGGCCAGGGCTCGCTCCCAGCCGGGCCGGTAGTGCTGCTCGTACACCAGGCAGGCCACCACGATGGTGGCGGGGACGGTGTACAGCACCGTGAAGAGCCCGATGCGGATCATCAGCCTCTCCAGTTTGTCCGTCTTGGTCCCGCCTTGTTTGATGATGCTCCTGATGCGGAAGAGAGACACGAAGCCGGCGAGCAGGAAGAGAGAGCCCGTGAAGAGGTAGACCACGAGAGGCGCGAGCACGAACCCCCGCAGGTTTTCCAAGCTCTGGTTCCCCACGTAGCAGATTCCCGCCACGGGGTCCCCGTCCACGGAGCCGAGGGCCAGGACGACGATGGACTTGACGCTGGGGATGAGCCAGGCGGCGAGGTGGAAATACTGGGAGTACCCCGCGATGGCCTCGCTGCCCCATTTCATCCCCGCCGCCAGAAACCAGGTGAACGACAGCACCACCCACCAGATGGAGCTGGCCATGCCGAAGAAATAGACCAATAGGAAGACGAGCGTGCAGAGCGCGGGGCCGGTGGTGTCGTAGAGGATGTGGAGCCGGTCGCCATCAGTGTTGCCAGCGGCGCCGCAAGCCACCCGCTCGTGGCCCTGCCACCAGCCGGATGATGTAACCCAGGGAGACGAAGAGGTAGCAGGCGGCCAGGAAGATGATGGGGCGCTCCGGGTACTTGAAGCGCTCCATGTCGATGAGGAAGGTGGTGACGGTGGTGAAGGTGGAGACGAAGCACAGCACCGACCACAGCCCCACCCAGAAGCCGGTGAAGGCCCTCTCGTCGGCCGAGAAGTAGGGCTGGTGGCAGGGCTGGGCGCAGTCCGGCAGCGGGCCGGTCTGGACGCGGGACTCGCGGGACTCTCTCTTGACGCGGACCAGGGGGTCTCGGCAGCGACACTCCCGGTCGCACTGAGGAGGGTTGGGGGGTCTGGTCTGGCCTTTGGGGGTGGGCTTGGGGAACGGGAGGAGACAGGGTGGTGGTCTCGCTGTTGTTCTGGTCCATACACAGGGTCTCGTCGCCCAGCTGGGGGAGCTGCTCGCAGCTCATCCTCTCCGGCCACTCGAAGCCGTACTGGCTCATGAGAGGGGAGCAGCCTCGCTTGGCCCGCTCGCACACCGAGCGGCAGGGGGGCAGCGGCTTCCGGTAGTCCGGCAGGCAGATGGGAGTGTACATGCTGCACAGGAAGAAGAGCAGGTCCGGCGAGCAGCGGATGCGGACCAGAGGCCAGAACTGGTGCACCTCCAGGCCCACCTCCTCCTGGGTGTCGTGGTTGAACTGGTTGGGCATGTAGGTCAGGTTGTAGCCGATGCCCCGGCACATGGGCACCGTGATCGGCTCGCACACCAGGTCCTTAGAGGCCCCCCGCGCGAGACCGGGCCCCCGGAGCAGGAGCGACAGCAGCGCGAGGAGCCACGGGCACACCGGGCCGGTCGGCGCGCGCCGCACCATGGTCGCCATGGAGATTTTATATATTATATTATAATCGTTATAGAATTATTACTATTGTAGCATTCGAATAGAAAATCACAAGGCGTATACACGCAGGGAGAGTAAAGTCCTTCCTGCTTCTGTTAATTTATGAGTGCATCTCGTGCACGTGAAGTCCCTCCAGGCGGGATGATGGTTGCAGCAGCATGGCCGCGGTCCTCTGCTGGATTAATCAGACACAAGTTTCATTCCAGATCCATTCTGGCCCAAACAGTAAAAGCACCTTGCGGCCCCTAATGATAAAAACAAAAGAAGTTTAACTGCTGGTAGTAAATCCAGCCCCCCCCCCCCCCCACCCACCCCCCCCAGGAGAACTTGGTGAGGATCCGGCAAAGTCCGTGAAGCGACAGGCGATACTCGGACGTCAATCATTCACTAAGCCAGCATTCATTAGGGAGAAAGTTCATTACGGGGAAAGTTCATTTCCTCTCTGGTTGCCCGGTGGCCACGGTGGAATACATTTAACAACTCTGTAACATTTTTACCAGAAACTATTTCCTTTCTCAACAGGTTTCCGATGACAGATTAGGTAGCATGAGAAAGGAATTAAACAATGGGGTTTTCTCACAAACGAGCAGGACCAGGAAAACATAAAAGTGCAAATCGCAATGTAAATATTAGTCCACTTGTGCCGCAAAATGTCCAAAGATTCTCACTGTTGAAGCACGGATCCCGACGCGTAAAACCAACTTGATGTCTCTTCTCTGTGTAGTCCGTCAGTGAAATGAAGACAGCTTTCAGATAAATTACATTTTTTGTCCATTCTTTGAAAAGTTTCACAACTGTCCTTTGCGCTGCCTCTGAGGGAAAAGAAGAGCTGGAAACAAACATGTATCTGGAGTCCAAACTGTCCTTCTTTTCCAAACTTCTCCAGTGGTGTCAGGTATGGATCACAGGGCTGCACTCCCCATAAGAGCCACAGGACGGAATAAGTCCGAGCGGAGCCTGCAGACCTCCTCATCCAGACTGAAGGACTGCTGCGTTCAGGTGCTGTCGGAAATGTCTACGTTACATGTTGAGCCGCGCGAGCGACCCACCAAAGTGCTAAATATGATTGGGATCTTTTTCTTTTTCAGTTCACTAAACTCGAATGGTCCCTTGCATCTAATATAATTTCCAAATCCTGCTCATACCCGCTAGATATCTGGGGACAAAGTGATGACTGACAAGCTAATGTGATGTTGTCAGTATGTTAAATTATAAGACGTATAGGACTGACAATCTATTATTTGGTCAGCGTGATAAAGTATTAGAAGTAGATCAACAAACTATTAGCTTGGAGGGTACATTGGTGCTGAATGCTCCCCTGATGTGATTGTTTTGAAAATTTAAATTTTGCTTGTCTCCATTATAATGCAAACAACGTGGATATACACAAGCTTTCTGGAAGCTGTGTAAAATATCAAATAACATGATTCTGTTTTTGTCCTCTTCGCATCTCGGTGCCGTCACTTGAAGCCACAGCCACCATAAAACTACACCTGATGCATGTTGGGTCCATGTTGATATTATTTCCCACCAAAAGCACGTGAATGCGCCAACCGGTCGTATTTATCACTTCCTGCATTGGAAAAGTAGGAGTTTACCAGGAGACATTGAAGGCATCAGGCGTTTGGCTAAACTCTCCCCGCCTACTCCCCCCCCCTCCACACCCCGCACCCCCACCCAACCACACGCACACACTCACACACACACGCACACGTACCTTACCAACCAATACAAGCATCAACCAAAGTTTATTTTATGGGTAATACTGACAGGATATTCAATTATTATACTATTTTTATGCTGCAATGACCCTATTTGAAGTTTCACCTTATATTTTCTTATGCTACATTTTATTTTGATACGTTCCCAGATGAATGTGATGATTAATGTTATGGTCACAGTTTCCCCTGAAACGAGGACAGTCCTCAAGTCTCACTTCAATTTGTCATCGCCTGTTCATTCATTCATGAGACTGAGGGGACATGAGACTTTGTGCAACCCCGCTGTGCAACCCAGTGCAACCCCACTGAAGATGAAAGGAGGATAGTGGACAGTGGTGGTTATAATGCAACACTACACATGTTTTCCTGCATACACAGTCACACACGCACACACACACACACCTGCTGAACAGTTATTGATTAGCTATTTGTCCGAGCTCTGGCTCTGGACCAAGCCTTAGGTTTTTTGCAATCAGTGCTGGCAAAGGTAGGCAGCCTATAGGAGATAAGGTCACACACACACACACACACGCACACACACACACGCACACGCACACACACAGGTGTTGACATGAAGTTGGAAGACGCCTGTGCCGTGTTTGAACTCCTGTCATGTAGTCATTTACGGGCCAGTATTCAACCAAGAACAATATTTGCTCTTATTGTCAGTGTCTCCACAGTCAAACAAGCCAGCAGGTTTCTTTGGTCACCATCAGTTTAATACTGCATTGTGGTATTTTCCTGAAATAGATATACGTACCTGAAAATATACCGAAGTCACTAAATCACAATTCCAAAGGTACACGGATGAGTCAGACAACGTTGAATTCCAATTAGCAGTGTGTGTCAGGTTTAAAAGAAGCCTGACGATCACCGGTTTTATATGTGAGCTTTCAGGACAACATGAAGCAGCAAACACAGTTACTAAGAGCTAAAACCGACTCGGAGGTGTTATTGGTAGTTCGTTTTTTTTCTTTTTAATTATTGAACGTGGTAAGGAGAACAGCCTGCACTGGAAAATCACGACAATAAATGTCAAACGTGGACAAACTTGCATCAGCAAAGAGGAACAATGGTCACAAGCTGAAGCTCACCGACAGGGATAGATGGACGCCGAACAGCCTCAAAAAACGACCACAAGAACTGAGTCAACGCCTCTGTGACCGTCTCAGCACAAACTATAATGTCCTGACCTTCACAAGGCTGATATGTATGCCAGGGCTGCCATTAAGAAACTGCATAACCTGGTGTAAGAACAAAACCTGGAGCCCTGAGCAATGGAAAAAAAGGTCACATGGTCTTTCTCCCTTTGTCCTTCATCCAGACAGGTTTCCGTTCAGGTGGTGGATCTGCCTTGTTAGGTACTTGATGTTCATGTTGTCAGGTGTTTCTGTCGGTGAGCTGTTACCTTGGGAAATGTTCACACAGAGTTTGAAGTTTTTTCTTACTCAAATTTAAAATCAGTGTTTGAGGAAAAAGTGTGTGGGGGGGGAATAAGAGATTGATTGCTGTCAAATCATACTTACACTTGAAAGATGTTTTGCCTACGGGGAATGTATCACCAAAACAACTAAATAAAACTGAATACATAATCACACAGGTAATAATTACCCGTACCGAGAGAGAGACAGAGAGAGAGAGAGAGAGAGCACATACAATCCTATGTGCTCTCTCTCTCTCTCTCTCTCTATCTCTACACACACACTACTATATGCCACTTCGAACAAAGGTCGTAACGTTCTCTGGGGTGCAAAGGTCTCGAAGGGTGTGTGTGTGTGTGTGTGTGCAACCTATCAGCCAAGACAAATCTTTCTGCGGCCTGTTAACACCCTGATTACCATCGCTCAGGCTGCTTGTTACCTTGATAAATGGAAGCAAATAGTGAGGAGTTCATGTGTAAGCCGAGATGGCATCAATCACACACACACACACACACACACACACACAGACACACAAACTGATTAGTCGTGGTGATTTTCCCTGGTGCCAGACCTGTTTGATTAAGACTTAAGCAGCGAGAGGGAACACAAGGAGACGTGACCTGCATCATCGTGACCGAGAAGGTAACCAGGGGTTACACACACACACACACACACGCTTTGAAAAATACTATTAAATTCAATAAAATCCTGTTTTTAGTATTATTATTTTTATTTCAGTGTGGGGGTGTTTTACTCACCAGCTTCAGGGGTGTCGGTCTGTAAACCTGCCTGATAACCCACCTCAACTGTTTCAGTTTTAGTGTCCGGTGATGTCTGAATGCTGTTTCGGAGGCTTTTTTTTTGAGAATACTACACTATTTTAGTATGAAAATAGTCAAATTGAAAAATCTTGAATAGCAACACAACATTAACAAATATCCGCTATCGTCAACTTCAAACCAAACACGGTATCGTTAGCGGTCTTCAAAAACCCAGATCTGTCGAAACGCTAGTTGTGCTTGTGACCACGTCTCTGTCTCTTCCCTCATGCTCACATTTGTCTCTCTGTCCCTCAGCCTGCCCATACAGGTGTCTACACAAAGCCTTTATCCTGCTGCTGCTTTACACAGACAGACAGACAGACAGACAGACAGACACACACACACACACACACACATAGAGTTGATGATCCTGGATTTACTCCATTAATGACACAGTAACAGAATTTTCACTTTTGTTTTTTTGACACAGGCGCAAAGCATTATGGGTACATTTTGATGTCAAAAAAACATGGCAGCAGCAGTACTTACTATTGCTATTACTATTGGGACCATGACTTGCATGTTTTATATATTTCATTTTTTCTTCGTTCTCACTATTACTGTTTTTTTCTGTCATCTCATTATTTCTCTCTTTTTACTGCCTGTTTGTGAAGCACTTTGTAATTGTGATTTGTGTTATGAATATTATGAAGTTTGTTTCTGAAAGAGACAATCTGGTTCGTCCAGTAAACCCGCTGAAAGCTCTGAACGGGGGTGAATGAGGCTCTCCACTGATCCGGGTCACTGGGAACACTGGGGCCCTGCAAGCTTTTGTGTAGCAGCTTGCTAAATGTCAGGGGGGGGGGCCATTGTGTGTGTGTGTGCGTGCGTGCGTGCGTGTGTGTGCGCGCGCGCCAGGTCAAAGCGCTCACACTCTCCTCTCCCTTCTCTCAGAGCGGAGAGAGAGAGACCTTCCCCTCCTCCGTGACCGTTGTCCACCTCTTCCCCCTCTTTCTCTCCTCCGTCGTCTTTTTCTCCTTAAACTGTCTTTTGTTTTCATTTTCCGCTGGCATTTCTGCTCCCTTGTTGGTCGGGACCCTAAATGAGTCTTGACTGGCCCGCGGGCCACTGGAGAAGCACAAAGGAGTTTCGTTCCACTCGCTACAGTTGATCCATTGTGGGCAGCCCGCAATGCACTAATTGGCGATGACAATTAAGCGCGGTCGACACTCAGGTTCAATTTGCCCGCTGCTCAATACACATCACAGGCAAATGAGTCAGGCTTTATGCACCCCACCTCCCCCCTTTTTTTTTTCCTCCGCATGGAAGCAGGCAGACACACACACACACACACACACACACACACGGGCCGACATGCATATTATTATTCTCTCGCGCACGTTTATGTACGTCTATATTCACACGCACGTTTTTTTTTTGTCGCTCGTCTCAGTTGGAAGCCTTGGTGAGAGATCCAGCCCGGCCCGGTGCTCTGAGCTCATATCCTGACCAAGCCCGGCCACACAAACGGGACACACTATCTTTTGTTATGTCAGCACAAACTACGTAGACATTTGTAATTGTTTCACATTCCTGCGCCATTTCTCACCCCCCCCTCCCTTTCCCCCCCTTTCCCCCCCTCCTCAACAATAGAAATGCTCATGGTGATAAAAGCCTCCAAACATTTCCTCACCACCTATGCCCCCCCCTCCTCTCTCTCGGCTGTTTAGGTCTGGACTGGACATCCATCACCGCTCTGTTATGAGTTCTTAGTTGGGTGTAAAGAGCAGCTGTGGTAAACAGCTTTCGCATTATCAGCTGGTTCAGACTCTCAAGGTTTACTGGAAAGTGCTTCTTTTGTGTGTGTGTGTGTGTGTGTGTGTGGGGTAATGCATGTCAATCATCATTTCACAAAGAAGACTGACTACATGTTCCCCCAGCAGGGCTGTTTTACCCAGGAGCCTCTTTAAGTTAAATCAGTGAACCAGTGGTCAAGGCGATATCTACTCGAGACAAATCCTGACTCCAAACATAAGAACTGGTCATCAGCAGCAGCATACCTCTCATTCCAGTCACAACAAACTTTCTATTTAGCGCCGCTGCCTTTACAGTAACCAGCATACAGGGGTTTGACCACCGTCTGTATGTGAATGCAGTCGGTCTGGATATTTCTTCACCCAAACTAAATCACTGACCACATCAGTCAGTATTAAGAAGTTTGTTTTTTATTGGCATCAGTGGCTAGCAGACAAAGTTTAACAAAACTGGACAGGAGGAAAGTCTGGCCATCAGAAATCAAGTCCCTGTGTTTGCATAAGAGTTTGGCTGTGGTGAAAAACAATAAACCGATAGAAATGAACAAACAACAAAAAACAACAACAACAAAGTAGTCCAGAAACAAGCATTCCAGTCCGTTCACTCAGCTTAAATACCGTACAATAAATACCTCTCAAAACAAGTCAAGTAAAACATTGTGAACCTCATGAAGTACTCCAGGTGATCCGCCAGAAAAATCCTGGAACACGAAAAGCCTTTTCCAGTGATGTCTGCCTCGGGTTCATCAACGCCCCAGTCGGAGAAAATGTTTTGTCCGCAATCATCTGGTGCCTCGACACCTGCCTGGAGGTACTCCGCTCCTACAGCCGCTTTGCCTTTTTTTTGGAACATACCTGACGTGACGGGGGAAACACTTGCCACGGACCGCGATGCTGACAAGGACACCGACCGGGCTAATGTTCAGTTTCCCCCCCCCGACAGCGTTACATTTGATCTTAGTTTTTGGGAAACCTTGCTACCAGAGTGGATCGATCAAGAAGACAGATCAAGAACCGAGGGCAGGTTACCGGGGTGGGCCGGTTCCCTGACACACAGCCCAAGCGGGACACATAACACTAGTCTTGTTAGCGCAGTTAACAGATTCTCATATTTCACACGTTTTACCTCCGCAATTAAAACTTCCAGGGTTTCATAATGTCGATTTAAAAAGGAGCAATAAAGCGCAACGTTTTTTACAACACATGATGAAATGAAACAGCTCACACAGGCCAAACACACATCTGCAACTCCGAGCTGTACGACTGGCCCTCCACTTAAGGCAGCTGAACACACTTGCAAAAAACACAAAGCAGGTAATGGTGTTTTCAAGGCAAGTACACACACACGATATCTGACATTCATACACAAATCCCACATTTCATGTAATGTCGTTACATACAGGCAAAGAATATGAAAATGACAGCAAAACATTAAAAACAAACAATTCACACGGTGAAAATAAACGCCTTGACAATGTCCAACACATCTATCAAACCTACATCTCGCTCATCAGTCCTGCAGCAAAGTGGATTCAAAATACTAGTTTTCTCAAGTCCAATATTTTCCCGAACTTTATGTATTGCGGATTATTTTGTAACATGATGATGTGAGACGACTGCGGTTATAAACAGCACAGTGCACTTATCCCTTCTTTTGAATGATACTCTGTAAAATCTCAGTTTAAGTCGACGATGTCATATATGCTTAATAAACATCGATAACTGTCAAATCTGATCTCTGCTTTTCACAAAAAATATATCAAAATATACCCATGATACCTTGGGCTTCTCAGTCTAGTGCTGATTACAGTAGCTTATTCACACATAACTTCCCTTCAAGACTAAACACGTAGGGCTAGATTAGACTGGGAAACAAGCCGGAGTCTAGATACTAGGATTGTTTCAGCAGAGATTCAACATCGAGGACGTTTGCTAGGACTAGACTTAACATCAGTCTGACAGAGGCTTAGCTATTAGCAGTACTAAGACAGCAGCTGGGTTTCCATCCAAGTGTTTTTGTGAATTATGATGTATTGAATTTTGTGTGGCATCAGTTTCATTGAAGAGTGTCCTTTGCTCATCCCAAAATATCTGTCCAGAAATGTCAACCCTCCCATGGCTCCATCACGGCTCAACATCAGCTGACTCTACAGAACAATAACAACTTGCCCAATACTAATCAGTTCTTAAAGACTAATGTTTTCTGATGATGTGTTTTTTGACAACCCATCTGATCAAACATTTTATTTTTTGCGCTATTTCAAAAGTTCAAAATTCAATATTGGCCTAACAGTTGGATGGAAACGCAGCCAGTAAGACCCAGTTTAGCTAGAGTGGGAAACAGGGACACAGACCTCTACACAGGAAAGCATTGGATTATAAAGGCCGTCTAGGTTGCATAGGGAAGACACCAAAAGCCAAAAGCTGCCATCTTTGTTAGACTTTGCATGAATAAAGCACAGCAGAAAGCAGAGTCACACAGGAGAGGAAAGGCAACAATGAAAGAAGAAGTTATATTATTGCCCATGTTATCGTACAGTTCAAGTAATGGGGGAAAACAAAAAACAGGTTAGGCAGACTCACAAATGTGCACGCGCACACACACACACACACACACACACACACAAACGCGCACACGCACGTCCCATGTACATTTCAAGTCAATTTACAATTAAGTTTCCATTAAAGGGACACAAAAATATATAGGTGCGAGTGGCGAGTTAAATAAAAAATACTTTTTTTCTCTCCGTTCCACATCGAGCGGTTACATATCCCAGTCTGTGGTTTGACATCCTTTCACATGCATAATAGTGCAAAAATGTAAGGTGAGCAGGAAAGGGAAGAAGAGGAGGGGGGAGTGAGGGAGGACAGAGGTGGGAGAGGGAGAGAGAGAGAGAGGGCCTTCTTTACTTCAGCTCACATCACCTCGGCAACACATCCTCACGACACAGCAACCTGACGCACTGGTGAGAGCAATTTATCATGTATGCATTTAGATTTCTCGCATTTCTCAACAGTGATAATCTAGTCGGTCGGTCCTGTGATGACGACAGGGATGCGTTGGCTCGTAGCTGAGAGGACAGACGGACGAGGAGAGGGATGAAGACACGGGATGAGGAGGATGACATCATCAGAAAACAGCTTCTGGCGATGGCAACAGCAGCTCTTCTCCCCTCTGATCCATCAGGGTCACTAGGTCCAGTCTACAGGTGTGTGTGTGTGTGTGTGTGTGTGTCATGAGTGTGAGCATGTGTTTCACTACAAAGTATAGGTGTGTGTGTGTGTGTGTGTGTGTGTGTGTCTCAGTAATTCAGTCTATAGTCTATGAAACCAGGTGCACCAGTTGCAGTGAACAGCAGAACAGAGAAGGCTCAGCCCAGGTTTGTACGAACACACACACACACACCCACACACACACACACACCCACACACACCCACACACACACACACAAACCCGACGTTGCATCAAACACTCTTGAGTTTGTCGTCCTATCAAAACTGACCCGAGATACACATACACACACACACACACTCTTGAGAAAAAAGAAAAAAACAGGCGCTTTTGTCCAACGTCATGGTCAGCCAGCGCCTTTGTGTGTGTGTGTGTGTTATGTGTGTGTGTGTGTGTGTGTGTGTGTGTGTGTGTGTGTGTGTGTGTGTGTGTCTCAGGTGTCTTGGTAGGGCAGGTGGTAGCAGCCGGGGCTGTCGTCGTCAGGCGACCAGAAGGACGAGGGTCTCTTGTGGTGCAGCTCCCTGCGGACGCAGCGTGGACACGGCTGGGCTTTCTGCTGACACTCGGTGTGGAACACCGCCCCGCAACCGCGGCACCTACGCAGAGACACAGACCAACAAGACCGGCGGTGATCACGGTGATCATCAGACCCCCCCCATCCATCCATCCATCCATCATACCTGCTTAACCACGACGGGGCTGGAGATCTATCCCAGCTTACACCGGGCATCTGAAACGAACACCTGCTTGTGTGTCTTTGGCAGATGAAACTTTTTTAAGACGGCACAAATGTGTTCTCACAACAAATAAAACGAATGCGGTTAAGGTTAAGAAACTAAAACAACTTTACTGGTTTACTGGTTAGATTTAGGCAACTAAAACAATTTAGTTTAAGGGATAAAACCTCAATTGCCAAGGTCACAATAGCGCCATTTAATAAAATAACTAAAGTGTGATACTTATTTTGCTTACCAGATTAAATATGTCATGTCAGTTCACGAGGTCATTGAAGGTCATCAATGTAAAAATAAATAGCGTGTCTTTAAAAAAAAAATGTTTTTATATATAATTGCGGGAGGTGTAGAAATAACAAATAAGCACTTGGCCTCATAAAAGTTCGTGGATAACTGAAGAGCAGTTGGCAAACAAGTTCAGCAGTCCTGTAATAAGTGGCCTCGGTTTATGGGCGTATCGACGTGGTGAAAGATATGAAACAACACAGGTCATAAGAAGGTTATAGTACACCGTTGGACCCGTATTAGAAAGTCACCGCTTCGCCAAACCCAGACTGAATAACTCTTTGACCGTGGTGGTAGACGGTGAGCGTGCTTGTCCGCGTAAACCCTATTAACACTGCCCCTCCCCGCTGGTTTCCTGGACCTATAGTGGATGAGTAACTAAGTCAACACAGCTCGGCTCAGCGGTGTGAAACTCCTTCACACACCGGTCCCGCTAAGTACAGTAGATACAGCTGTTATCAGCTCACCTGGCAGAGCCCAGGACCTCAGCTAACACTTAACATTTCCCTGACATCAGTCATTATACACACACCTACACAGGGCAGGTGTGTGTGTGTGTGTGTGTGTGTGTGTGTGTGTGTGTGTATAAGCGCTGGTGTGCCATCTGTGACAATTCAATTCAGGCACACACTGTAGTACATCTTCCATTCCCCTCCTCAGTGTCTTCTAGGAATCAGTCCAGGTCTTATCAGTGTACTGTCTGTAGCATAGTGTGGTGACAGGGGCAAGGCTCTGTCCATGCCAAGCCTTCAACGGCACACACACACACACACACACACACACACACACACACACACACACACACACACACACACACACACACGCACTCTCTTTCTAATGCCAACCAGTGTTGCTAACAAGAAGCAGGCTTCTATTCATCCTGCTGCCCAGGGAGTGCACTTGCTCAAGTACAAGCATTCATGTACAGAAGTATGTATGGAGACACACACACACACACACACACACACAACACACAACACACATAACACACATAACACACAGGGTTAGTGTGCTTTTATGAGCTGAGACTGTCACGATACAGTATTTTATTATTCATAAATTTGAATCAACAGTTCAGATGAAAATAACTGTTTGACTAGAGGAGATGGAATTTTTCACACCATGCGATACTGTGACGGTCTCAGCCAATCAGCTTTATTTAGAGTAGCTAGCCCTGACCTTTGACCTCTCTTAGTAGGTTGATCACCACGAGTCCCAACCAAATCAAAATAAGGACACCGTAGAAAGCAAACTCTGCATTCCTCTTCTCGGCACTGAATGGAATCGTATCGTATCGAACGAAACTGTTTCGAATCGCCGAGTCGGTATTGACATTCATACGGAACAGAACTCCGTACCTCTTGGTGGCGTTCTCCTGGAAGGGGTAGATGACCTGTCCGTTGTGGCAGAGCTCACAGATGAAGCCTTTCTCTCGACACAGACTGCAGCTGAAGACATGGGAGCTGGCGAACTTGATCACCTTGGACAGGAAGGGAGCCAGCTTCCCATCAATCACCTAGGAGGGATGGATAGACGGTGGGTAAGGAGAGAGGAGGAATATGAAAAAGAGGAAGCAGAGAGGAGGAAAAGAGGGTGAAGGACACACAGAGGAAAAGGGGATAGAGGAGGAAAGTAATGAGGGGTATGGTGAGGAGAAGAGGAGATACGAGTAAGAATCATAACCACAACAAAGAAACATGAAAAATCCAAAATACAAGCATTAGGGTTGGACCCACATATTGGTATGGATATTGGCCTTGTATGGGATATCAGCCGGTCAGTGTCTTCCACCTCTGATATGATGCAGTTTGATTACATGTTCAATACGACAGGAAGACCTGAACCTGAACTGTTTCTAATGGAACATTTTGATCAGATTGCACACAAATATGCATCAAGACATCATTATTAGTATTAGGCATGAAAATGGTCAAATTTAGTGATGTTGAAGATCGGCAGAAAATATTGACGGTCGGCAGCTTATTTTAAAAAATACCAGTATCGGACTTCAGAAATGTATCGCTGAAACCCAATCATGTTCATATGAAGAAACAGCATTGACCCCAGTGACCCCCCCTCTTTTTTAGACTAAAGACTAATAAAAATAAAAATAAATTCCTGAAAAAAACTGAATATAAAATGAGTACAGCAAAGACAAAACCACTTGCTGAAAGACCTTGATGGGTCCTGGAGTTCACTGTCAGGAATTCACATCAAACCTAATGAAGATTCACAGAGAAAAGACGAGAGAGGCTGAGGAGGGGAAGCTGAAGGAGGGCAGGAGGAAGGGAAAAATAATGGTGAATACCTTTTAATGGCAACACTTGGCAAGTTCTTTGAAAGCCCAGGGAGGTTTGGGGAGGTTGGAGGAGGGGTGGTGGGGGGTGAGGGGGGGGTGGGGGATGTAGAGAATGTATTGTGATGAATAGGCAGCGGGCGACTCAGGTTAATGAATAGAAAATCTGTTTATCATGTTTAGGATATTACAGGAATGAAGGAAACACAGCTTTCTGTCTTGTCATGTTAATAACGCAGGTTGGTACTGAACTGAGAGAGAGAGGGGGAGTATACGAGAGAGAGAGAGAGAGAGAATGCAAGTTTGAAGTAAAGAGAGTGAACATATGAGAGAAAGACGACGAGCATACGATAGAGAGAAAATATGTGAGATTGAGAGAAAAATAGAGACAATGAAAGACAGAGGGAGAGAGAGAAGGAGAAAATATGAGAGAGAGAGAGGCCTGCATTCAGAGAGAGAGAGAGAGAGAGAGAGAGAGAGAGAGAGAGAGAGAGAGAGAGAGAGAGAGAGAGAGAGAGAGAGAGAGAGAGAGAGAGAGAGAGAGAGAGAGAGAGAGAGAGAGAGAGAGAGAGGCCTGCATTCAGATACAAGTGGTTCCACCTGGCAGAGCCCAGGACCTCCCACTTGTAACCTCCTCTATGCTGTCTGTAGGAGGAGGTATGAAGAGACCAGGAGAGAGGAGAAGGAGAGGAGTAGGAGGAAGGAAGGAAACCACCCCAATCTCCACACACACACACACACACACACACACACACCCACAGGCTGTTGTCAGGCCTCCATAACGTATGGTGTCATACTGACTGTGTTTACAGTAGATCATACAGCAGGGCCGAGGCAGGCACTGAGAGTAAGACCGAGACAAAGGCTTTCAACTCTCACGCTACTGTACAATACTGAGATTGGGCTGTTATTAAACATGGAATATGGTCCGGTCAGTGTTGTCCATCTCAGACACGATGCAGTTTGTTTGATTACATATTTATTGAAGAACTGATCAACACTGGTTGCCTATAGGAGGTGTGCTATACTGACCCTAGTGTTTGCCATTCATTTAGTCAATAAAACAACTAATATCTACTTTACTTCTCCTTGTTTCAATGCACTATATGAGGACGATCCTGCGCTTCGGATATTGAGAATTGAACCTCTGTGACGTTTGAGCTGGGACGGCATGCGGGAAGCGTTCCCTCCGCGACCCACGGCTGCAGTGGAGCTCGAGGCTTACGGAGAAAGAGGCGGGTGACAAAGACGTCAACAGATTCGGGGCACAGGGAAGTTGCCGGGCAGAGGGACTGGCACAGAGGCAAGGTCTCACAGACTGGTACGTATGAACCTGGGCTGTTAGACAGACAGGTATTGAGGCAGTATATATATATATGTGTCCCCTCCTGCCCAGTCAAGCCCACACGATATGCAGCCAGCACCCGGCTCCAATCCGGTCCAGCCCAGTCCACATGACAAATAGCTCTCCTGATGGAGGCTGACAGGCCCAGTAATTAAGGCCCTCTATAATTGGACTGGGCAGAATCAAACGACTGGCAGCACAGCTCGGGGTGGCCGACTGGTACACTGGAGGGACGGAGGGGAGGGAGGAGGGAGGGAGCGGCAGAGAGATGGATGGATGGAGAGTGACAGAAACAAATTGGAGGGGTGGAGGGGTGGATGGAGGGAGGGGACCTGGGCAAGCAGAGAGAAAGACACATGAGGAAAATCAAAGCTTCACATACATGTTTAAAGCCTGGAGGTGTCATTTCACTGTTGAACTGCCTCTATAAAACCTACTGCTACTCTAACAACGCTGTCATCCGTTTTCACCGTTTGCTGCAGCAACTGACCCAGTTTCCCCTCAGGGGTCTTTAAAGTTTCATCATCGTGTCATACTTATCGTATCGTCTCAGTTACGACGACGACGCAGGCTCGTTAAAGACATGAAAACTAGACCCTCCAGCACATGTCACTTCCTTGGTTCAAGCTTCTGACAGGGTGTGGAAATATGCTCCCCTACCGTCGACTGGAGAGTGCTGGATGTCTGCGATCCAGCCGGTCTTTGTGCTTGCGTGTGTGTGTGTGTGTGTGTGTGTGTGTGTGTGTGTGTGTGTGTGTGTGTGTGTGTGTGTGTGTGTGTGTGTGCGTGCGCGTGTGTGTGCGTGTACTGTCATTGAAGTCTTTTCCCCGGGAGAGCCCTCCAACTCCACCTCCTCCAGGATCCTTGTCTTCCTTCCTTCCAGACCTCCCCTCCTTCCCCATCCCGCTCCTTTTCTTTCTCTCTTCTTACAAAGCCGACTCCCACAAATGTACACCCCCACTACCCCCCCCCCCCCCCCCCCAACACCACCACCCACCAACTGAATTCTTCCTCTACCAAAAAGACCCTCCTCCTCCTCCTCCTCCTGAAAGGCCCGGGCTTTCCTTTTTCCTCCTCTACGGCTTCCTCCTTCTTGTACTCCACTCCCTTTCCATCCCTGACCCTCTCATCCTCCCCTCCTTTCCCCCCCCCCTTCCATTGATCCCTCCATTTAGATTAGATTAGATGAAACTTTATTGATCCCTGTGGCGAAATATGGCCACTGCAGCATCAAGGATAGATCAAAGAAGAACACAATATAAAGAAGAACAGAGCAAATGAGACACACATTACCATCGACATTCACTTTCTTCTTGTGACGTAGAAATGTATGAATGAAAACGTGCAAAAGCGTATGGAATACAGCAGCAGTAATATCTATATTATGATATATTACATATTATTATCTATAATAGCAGCACAATTTAGTGAGATAGAAAGAAATTGTGCGAAATGAAAAAGGTGATATGATAAAAATGATCAAATATCAATATGCAATAGTACAGAACTGTCATGAAGTCATGGAGACGTTCCAGATACATCCACATCCTACACCCCCTTTCCCTTCCTTCTTGACCCCCCACTTTCCTCTCTTTACTTCCCTCTTATTCCTCCTCCCTCCATCCATCCTCCCACACTCCTTCCCCTCCCTCCTTACCCAGTCCACCCTCCTTTTCTGTCCCATGTAGGGCTCTTTGTGCTCCCAAACCTCCTAATCCCCTAAAACTGCTGTTTAGCAGCCGTTCGCCTGCCCTCCTACACACACACACACTAAGACACACACACGCACACGCACACACACACACACAGACACACGCGCACACACACACAGAGTACCGGAGCTCCATTAGAGGGCTAGAAAGCCAGCCGGGATTACATCGCCATAAAGACCAGGGTGAGCTCTGTTTGGATAACACCCTCTCCTCACTCACACACACACACACACACACGCACACACACACGCGCGCACACACACACACTAAACAGGATTACCGCCGTACAATGACATACGTCGCCCATCAGTGTATGTGTGGTGGACTGTGTGTGTGAGTGTGTGGTGGCCAGCGATACGACGATACTGGAGTCGCTGTCAGGTTGATACAAACATACTTCCTTTCATGTCACGTGAAGAAAAAACAAAACAAATATATAAATAGAAAAGTACACAGATTAGTTCTGAGTCACATTTCTTCATATTCTCATGTTCTTCTCATTAGTTATATTTGTTATTGCACGTGTTGATATTTTTCATTTTAATTTCATACTGCATACATTTCATTTTCTTTTTTGGCATATTTTTTTATATCGTACAGATTTTTCATTCATTTTTTCTTTGCTCCAGTATGTAGTAGTAGTTCTACTGCTGTTACGCTAATTCATTTTTCCCCCACTTGTCCTGGATGAGCTGAGACTGGCTACATCAGTGTCATCCTTTAAATCACTTCTCAAGACCCAGTCGCACAAAAAGGCCTTTTCATAACTGTCCAAATACTGATGGACCTGCACTGTGTATATAAAGTGTTTTATTATAACAACTATTATTCATTCTGCTTAACGTGTTCAAATTGTCAGTTGCATTATGTTTAATAGCCCGTTTGCTACGCTCGTATTTACTTTGTGCTGCTGCAACAACTCCTTTTCCCTCACGGGCATCATTAAAGTTTCATCTAATCTTATCTTATCTTTAAGCAAAGCTAAATGTCGGGCGTTGGATCGCGAAGGCTCCACCTAAACTCAGAGCCAAGAGGACAAATCTGTCTGCGAACATTTATTTAACAGGCCTTTGTGCCACTGGACAAGTGTGAGTGGAGAGGCATACTTGGCATAGAGGGAATACCGGGGTGTATCGCTGTGGGAAGCTTGCTATCTGTCTGCTATCTGTATGTGCGTGCGCACACACACACACACACACACACACACACACACACACACTTGTCAGGAGCAACTATTCTGCCCCAGCATTCATTTAACGCAACAATTAAACGTCTATAAGACTCTCTCTCTGTTACACTCCCCTCAAACTGAAACAATCCTTCAGACCGGTGAGGGAAAAGGGGCAGAGTGGCCAAACAAAGTGGTCTTGGACAAACACACACACACGGTTTCACCAAGTGAACTGGTTCCTAATAGGGAGTATGGGGGGGGCCAGGCTATTTGTTGAGAAGTGAATAGTGCAGTCCAGGTTAGAGCCGGGGAGTTCAGCCTTCACTGACCTCTGCGCTGGAACAATAAAAGCCAAGTTGATTATGAGCGTCATTTTATTCAGGAGGTGAATCAAAAGAAACCGGCTTGTTAGTATGGAAAACCAATTAAGGAGCAGAGTACTTGAGAATCACCACGAGTAGAAGAGAATGAGAGAGAGAGAGAGAGAGAGAGAGAGAGGGAGCTAGAGGATGAGAATCGGAAGAAGAGGGGATTTCTGAGAGTTGCACAGACTCCATCCAAGACATCTATTTGTAAAATTAGTCTTGCTTCAAATCAATGGCTCTGTACTGTACCGCATATACACTGAAGAGGGTCTACAAATAAATCAACAGCTGAATGGGAAGAGAGAGAGAGAAAGAGGGAGACATTTGAGGGGGAGGCGTGTGTGTGTGTGTGTGTGTGTGAGGCCAAGGGGATGTTGGGAAGAATGGAGGGATGTCACGCTTTGTTTTTCTGCCTGTTGATTCTGAATGTGACCAATTAGTGAAGCAGAGAGAGAGAGAGTGTGGGAGTGGAGGTGAGGGGGGGGGGCACCCACTCTCTTTCACCATGAGAGTCTCTGGCCCAGTTCTGTGCAAAGAGAGGGAGACATAGAGAGAGACATAAAGAGAGAGAGAGAGAGAGAGAGAGGGGAATGAAAGAGGAAAGAGGACAGGGTACAACATAATGAACATAACGACAAACAATAGAACTTTTCAGTCGTCTGTGGTGGTTTTGCCTCACAACCCCCAACGACCAGATACTGCTGCTGAAAGGCTGTGTGATATGTGTGCGTGTGTGTGTGTGTGTGTGTGTGTGTGTGTGCTTGTGTGTGTGTACCTGCTGCAGGTCGGCCATGGAGTAGAGGTGGATGTGCTGCAGCAGGTATTCCCTGGGGAAGATCCTGTGAAAAGACAGACGGAGCTAATGAGAAAAACGACAACTGCAATACACGACAATACTTTGGAAGGCTTTCGCATATTGATAATGTTGATAAAACTCGAGGTTAAGCGTGATGTTACGGGCTGAAACCAACGTGGTAGTTTCTCATTCGGCGCTAACCATCACCACCTCCACCTGTAACCAGTTCGTAAAAGCACAAAATACCGTCTGCTCAAGTCAGATGGTATAGCTTTGAAACACATTATATATAGTATATAGTTCCATGTCAAAATGAGTTTCAATATAAATGCTTAAAAAAAAAACACGTCTCATTGTGTGTTCGTTGAAAAACACCTGTTAAATACATTTTATACATGTATTTCTATGACGTTGTAGTATGCGATACATTGCACTTGCTAAGTGCCTTGCTCAAGGGAACTCGTTGCTAAAAAAAAAAAAGGGGAAAATGTCACATTTTAGCTTTCTCGGCCCTGTACTTCTGTAGTTACAACTTAATAACTGCGTAGTCTGCTGCTCTTCTTGCTTTCTTACTTTAAGTGGCTTTGGGACTCCTTCACATTGAGCTAGTGGTAGCAAGGGCCACTGGCAGGTCGGCTGATGGGAGGATAATGGTGTCTTGGTGCTGCAACACCAGGGCTGGCCAATGTTACTTTTGTCACTGTTGCCATGAGACAAGATGGCTTTGTCAATTTGAAGACACACTCTCAGACTCATATATTCAAGCTATTGATTAAAGTGAAAAAAAAATCAATGAGTAACCTTTTGGTTTTACCTTTATTTTGCTGGTTACTAAATCCAAATCCAAATCTATCTCAATGGAAGTCTGACATCATGGGTTTTCTTTTCAGGCCTCATCGCCTCGACACTAGAACATTTGAAGAGTGTGTAGACTCTTAGTGTGTAGACTCTTAAGTGTGTAGACTCTTAGTGTCCAGTGTTCAGGTCAGTTGTTGAACGTAAGGCTCAAATCTATAGAACCCAACTCAAGGAAACATGGGTGAAGGTGCCCACTTGATAACCCCAGTGACGTGCCGCGTACCGCTGTTGGCTAGCGTAGGTAACTCGCGAATGGTGAATGACTACGTAGATCCATGACGGCGTGTTTAATCTGAATTGGGCTTCTACATGCGATTACCTTGGATTATGGCACAAGGGTTAGTAACATCTTTGTCCTGTGTCCTCACAAGGTGGTGAGAGGAGAGTGAAAAATGATACAGATATCTCTAGAGACAGCAGCATTACATGTTCTGACAACATGTGACAAAACAGCGGCATGATAGCTCTAGTTTGGACAAGTGTGTGTGTGTGTGTGTGTGTGTGTGTGTGTGTGTGTGTGTGAGGCCTCCTCTCAGACCACTAAGACGGCTGTCTCCATGTTAAAACCTGTCTAAGCTGTGATGAGTGTCACCAAGACTACAAGTACTGTGTCTTTGTGTTTGTCTGTCTGTCCTATTTGTGATCCAGGCAGCTCGCGGTGTTAGGCACCACTGATAAACCGCTCTGTTTGGCATGTAACCATTGGTTACCGGCACAGCATTCATAGGAGAACACACACACACACACACACACACACACTTACATGTGCGGCTCTAATAATCAAAACACACACAAACACACAGGCCCCATGTTGACTGTGTGTGTGTGTCAGTGCCTGGATGGCCACACCCTCAAGAGTGTGTGTTTGTTTTGATAACAGCACTTGAGAACTACTATTTCGGATTAGATTACATACAGGGGATGCACAAATACATGCACGATTGTGTGTGTGCGTGCACAATATTTGTATAACACTTGATACTATTTGATTCCACATTTTACTTTGCTATTATCAACATACTTTCCTCTCTCATAGACACACCTTTCATTAAATGTGTGTATCCAGCTATCATGCAGTGATTATGATACAGTATACTGAAGGAGAGTTTGACCTGGGTGTGTGTGTGTGTGTGTGTGTGTGTGTGTGTGTGTGTGTGAGAGAGAAAGAAACATAAAGAGAGAGAAAATCAGAGGGAGCGCAAAGGAAGAGAGAGCACTGAACTAACACTATAAACAATATAGCATAGTATGTACATGCAGTCACAGTGTGTGTGTGTGTGTGTGTGTGTTGTTGTGTTACATTGGAGTAGAGAGCGTGGGCAGTGACAGCTTTCTCCTCCCTTTGAATCCAAAAGACAAACCTGCAACCCTCTCCACGTTTTAATTATCCTCGGCTCTTCTCGTAAATAAACTACTAAGCTTTGAGGAGTTTCAACACACAGCACAGCCTGACAAATCACAAACTCTCGGAACTAGTAGCTGTAGAGGTGCAACGCTAATATTTTAGAACAGATACAAGTACCGACGAGTACTTCCGACAAGTACTTCATTAAAGTGATTATCTGCAAGATCCTTGCGTAGCCAAGGCTCCTCTTCTAAACAACAACAGGTGTTCTGTTGCCTTTCCCTCCTGTTGGAAAAGTGTTATGTTGAAAGTCAGGATATCAGGACGGCTTCATTTGCCATTTCCTTCCTTGCAATTTCCCAGTATGAGTACTTGGGAGCCGGATTGGGGCGAATCTGATACCGATACTATCGATGCACCTCTAGTTGTCTGAACTGGTGAAATGTTTGGATGCTTATTGACTTTCCCCGCCTATTGTAAATATGAAAACATCCACTCACATGTAGTCCAAAACACCTTGTGCTTTCTAGACAATCATTCTTGTATAAATCAATAGAAAGCTATTTTGGGTGTCTGAGGTCCGGTCAAATGAGGTTCTACTGCACAAGCCAAACTAATGAGGGAGGAATTCAGATGCCCACATAGTCTTTCTAGACCAGAATGAAAACTATTATGTAGCTCTAGTATCCTGGAGCTCTATCTGTCACATCTGTTCACATCATCATACCTGCTACTGTAACACCAAGAGACTGGGTTTTGATACAACCCAAACACAGGAATCATTGGTGACTGGTCCAAATTTCCACACCACCTCTAAAGCCAGCATCTGCATGAAACCACCAAGCAAATGTATTGTCACCTTCAGTGAGCTCTTACATTGAGATACTATGAAATAGTCTTTATGTGTTGCACACTAACCAGCCAGGGGACTGCTCAAACCCACTATCAGAGGTGGGAACCTCTGAGCTTGAGAAATGCTGCTCTGAGCCAAAAATACAGTACTCTCTGACTTACTGCTTTCAATACTTCATGTGTGTGTGTGTGTGTGTGTGTGTGTGTGTGTGTGTGGCTATGTCTGTATGCAATAGACAACTTCCTTCAGATCCCCCTTAGAGTAGACTGATGGCTAGGGGAAGGTTTTAGCGCCACGGCCCTCATCAATCCTGCAGTGTTTGGAAGTGGCGGGGTACTCACCGGCGCTGGCTAATGGGACAGAAGTAAACACAGAACACCATGATGCTGCTCTGCCCTGCACTAGGGTTCAGCCGATATGGGGCTTTTAAGGCTGATAGCGTTACCGATATTTTAGAATTGAAGTTCAATGGCGGGGTGGAAAAGCCTCTCCAAATGCATTGAGAACATTGGACAGGGAAACGACTCAAACCAGTAATAATAATAATAAATAATCAGTAGTATTGATCTATTATACAATAAATATATAATCAAACAAACTGCATCATATCCATCATATCAGAGGTGCAACTATCCCGATAAAATAAGGCGTTTCAATAAAATAATCAATAAAAAGCCAATATCGGCCCAATGTATCAGCAAACCTATTTATCAGTCTAACCCTACACTGCAATAGCCTACACACACACACACACACACACACACACACACACACACACACACACACACACACACACACACACACACACACACACACACACACACACACACACACACACACACACACACACACACACACACACACACACACACACACACACACCAGCTGGGAGAGATCTGGCAGTGGCAGTGACTGGTTTTAATATGGGGTGGTATGAAACCATAATGCCCTTTATAAAAAGTACTGTAGGGAGAAATATGGTATAATACACAAATATTGGCCTGTTGTGGGCTTGGGGAGTTGTGCTCCAGCCAAACCGTTCTACATCAGGTGTGCATTTAAGAGAGAATTAGACTGAAAGTTACAATTCTAAATAATGATTTGGTTTCCCAATGGCTTGTAGGTAATTACCCACAAAACTCACGCAAAGCAATAGGACAAAACAAAACGTGCTTGCAGAGGTGGTTGATTCTCTAAGAGAGGGTCTCTATTGGGGAAGAATATGTCAGTGACCTGCAGCAGGGCAAGGAGCATCCATCAGCTCACAGACAGTGCTTTCAGTGTGGGACCCCTCTCAAATAAACAGTCATTCCCCCTGACTCACACACAAATGTACATATACACACACACACGTGCACACACACTCTATATGCACACTATATACACACAGGAATGCATACAGATGCAGCTTCTAGCAATATACACACGTGCAACAATATACAAATACTCATACAAACACACACACACACACACACACACACACAGAACATACCAAGAGATTCACAGTTCACAGTTTCAAAGTGGCTGGGTAATCAACAGAGAAGGCTTTCAACTGGACACAGACAAACTGTCTACATTCCACACTGCTCCACCATAGTCCACCTGCTCTGCTGTAGGTCATCCTCACCATGACCTGTATATACACACACATACACAACCCCTCAAATATCTTCATCCTCATATAAATATGTGCACCAAGGTTTGGTAATGTCAGGGACTTCACAATCACAACACATGGGCTACCATATACGAGCACTGCCATCTGTGATGCTAAACGAAGCATCGTGATACAGAGTTGTAAAGGAGGGTCTCATTTTGATGACATATAGGTAAAAACCCTCACCAATAATGTCTGTTTTCATTCTTTATTTCATTCTTTCGTTCACAGGTAAGCCCTACCTTCGTCGGAGGTCCTCAGCAACAGCAGCTCGGCAACTGAACAGGTAGGCTCGCAGCGATTGGAGCTGTTGGCGGAGGCGCAGCACAGCGCTAAGCGGTTCACAGTGCTCATACAGGCAAGGGTTGAGCTGCTGTACATCCAGCAGGGGTTCCTCATACACAAACTCCAGGAACTCCTTGGCTTGCTTGGACACCTGTAGGCACATATTATTCTGAATCAGAATCACTTTTATTCGCCAAGGACAACACAAGGAATTTCACCTGGGTAATTGGTGCTAACACATAACAAGACAATTAACAATACATAGACACCAAGCTGTACCAACAATCATAGGCTAAAGGGATGGTGTAGCAGTCAGCAAACAGTAAGCTTAAGGCAATTATACCAAGAACTCAGAACAGTGTATGACTACCCACTACCGCTCATCATACCTGACTAATAGGACATTTCTTGTGTCCATTGATAGTTATTTGTCCTGTTAGCCCTTGATCTCACATGGTGTGCCACAAGGCTCATTTCTTGGACCATTTTTATTCTCTCTGTACATGCTCCCTTAAGGTCATTTGTTTAGGCAGCATACCATCTCCTTTCATGTTATGCTGATGATAACCCACTGTACCTCTCAAGCAGAGTCAACTAAATAAGTTGGCCTCTCCTTATAGTTGTTTATCAGATGTCAAGGACTGCATGTCCAAAAACTTTTTACAATTAAGTTCAGACAGAACTGAAGTCCTTGTGAGTACCTGAGAGTACATCCAGCCTAATTCGACTTGCCCTTGGTCCACTAAATTAACATATGAAGTCTGCCTCCAAGAAGTCCAAGAGTGAGAGCATCAACTTTGAGCAACATATAGTACCAGTCAAAAGTTTGGACACACTTACTCATAGAAAGGGTTTTTCTTTATTTTTACAATTTTCCACTATTTTAGAATAATAGTAAAGTCATCAAAACTGTGAGATAACACAAAAGGAATTATGCAGTGAACAAAAAAAATCTTCTATCTTATATTTTAGATTCTTCAAAGTAGAAACCCTTTGGCATTAACAAGCAAAGAAATTCCACAAATTAATTTTTAAAGGCCACAATCACTATGTGAGTCTTTAAAATGATGATTTAATCATTGTGGTTCAACATTCTCCACCTCTAAAGTCTAAATGAAAACTACTTGTTGGGGGTGCATTTCAATTTAATTAAAATGTAAGTTTTGAAAATAAATTCATACACAGGCATCAACTTCTCTATTTGTCTAAGAAAATTTCAAGCATTTAAGCATCAAGCCTTTATATCAAAATGTCTTTAAGATCATGAGAAACAAAAACAGGTGTGTACAAACTTTTGACTGGTACTGTACAAAAAAGTTTCTTTCATCTCAGAAACAATGCAAAAATTAGATCCGTCTTGAACTTCAGTGACACAGAGAGGATTATATATACTTTTATTTTGTCTTGCCTTGACTAATGCCATGTTTCCCTGCATTAAACAAAAAGAGATAGAGCGCCTCCAATGTCTTCAAAATGCTGCAGAAATGTTTTTAACTAAAACTAAGAGACGGGATCATATCACCCCTATTTTGGCATGTCTTAACTATTTGCCTGTTTGTCTGTTTTACAATCTATTTTACGGTTTTACTTTAAGATTGTAAAAGCAGTTTGTAAAGTTCTATATAAATAAAGATTATTATTATGCTACCATAGCCATTATGCCATTATATGATTATATAACTCTGGTCTTAGTCATGAGATATATTTCCATATTTTGGACCCCAAAGAGTGTCCGTTCTTTTCCCCCAGAGCCACTGGTTGATATTCTCAGGTGCTTCATAAGTTACCTTTGTGGCCTCCTTGACCACGAAGCCTCCTCAAGAAGAACCATCTACTTTATCATTTCTTGTACCGTGTGTTGCCAGACCAGACCAGTTTATTGTTGATGTGCACTCCCAGGTACTTGTAAGGCTGCGCCATCTGCACCTCCTCACCTTTGATGCCAGATACGAATTAGACAATTCACTACCAGCTCCTTCATCTTATTGACACTGAACTGCAGATGGTTCTACTTGCACCAGCCCACAAAGCTCTCCACCAGACTCCTATACTTCTTCTCATTGCCCTTACTGATGCATCCTACAATAGAGGAGCTCTGGAGGTGGCATGACCCAGAGTTGAATCTGAAGTGAGTCATGCTCTTACGGTCATGCTCTTTTCCTCTGAAGAGGAAAGATGACCATCAATCCTCGCTGCTTATAATCAGTGATCGTCATCAGCCCACTACACACATCCTTCACACTATTTTGCTGCAGTTTGTGATCCATCCTCTCCCTGGAGGTGTACTTACCTTTCTTTATTTTCCTCCCCAGCTCCCTCATAACACACCTCCCCATCCCCAGTCCTGAAAGCCTGCATTTCCTGTAGGGGAAGGACTTTATGTCCTTGGTGATCCAGGGTTTGTTATTGGGACTGTTTTCTTGGAAATAGTAGTAGTCAATAGTCAATAGTAGCTTTGCTATGTGACCTACAAATCAAGTCCCACACACAATATGGGACTGACACACTAGGTGTAGGACGAAACGTAACAGGACCTCACATATACACCCACATATGCACTGTATGGCAAAGACTAAACATAAACACACTCCGAGTATACATTGAAAGCCAAAGAACTGTTCCAGTGTAGCTGCATTGGCATAGTTGGTAACAGTAGTGAGGGGGGGTAGTAAGTGTCCTGTAGTGCAGCAGTACTGTGCACTGTAGGGTCATAATCATGAGTAAGTTAAACAGAATACCACCAAGTTGAATATTGTCAAGCATAGATTGTGCAAAACAAACTGACAAGGATCTGCCAGTGTATAAGTCATAGATGTACAAAGTACAACTAGGTTGATCAATAACCTGAATAAGTCAGTGTGCCACCCCAGGTTGGTGTGAATGTGTGAATGTGTGTGCGTGTGCGTGTGTGTGTGTGTAAGCATGCTCCCACCTTGTGCTTGCTAGTGTCCCAGTTGTGCAGCAGCCGTGCTGGGATGAGGAAAGAGTTGTCTTGGTGGCAGCTCTGGCAGTAGTACCAGCCGCTGTAACAGCAGACCTTGGCTTTGCCCCGGGACAGGCCTACCGGACGCTGGCAACCTGGGGGAGGAGGGCTTGGTTGAGTATGTACATGTATGTGCACATCTTAGTCACCAAACCCACTTAGGAAACTACATGATACTGCAGGGTGTCTGAAAGTCTGCTATTACAGGGAAACCACCATTTAAATGAATATCAGAAATGGTGTCAGAAATGCGATTCAAACGCACCCTTCCATTCAAAGACCCCACTCGGCCACTTTGTGTGTGAAAAAGAAAATATATATATGGTGTTACTTATCCCTGTGTTTTCTTACTTTTCGGACATCCTGCATAGGGTGGCTACTGTAAAGAAAAATGATGTGTATGTCTGTGTGTGCGTGTCCACCTATAGGCTAGCTAAGTTTCTCCAGCCTGTTGCTCAAGCCAGCCTGAGGTATTAGCGGTGTACTGGCCTGAGAACTGGTGGCGGTAGGGATGGGACTCAAATAGGTTTTAGGGAGCAGGTAATCATTACAGGAGGAAAAGAGGTCTGTGTGTGTTTGTCAAAGTATTGCCTTAACTTAGCGTTAATATGTGTCAGTTTATGGCCCCCAATAAATGCCACACTAATCCATATCCAGCCAGGCAAACTAATAACACCGTCAGAGATAATCACTGTAGTCAAAGTTCAAACAGAGCCCTGACCCTGATACAGCTCATTTGTTCTATCATCACAAGCCACATACATTGGAAAAAAAAAAGAAACTTTACACACTAATTCATCTTAAACGAATGCCTACATTTTGGGGTTTATTTTGAGCAGTGCGATGACTAAAATGTGTTTTTGTTAATGTCTTCCAAAACCTGGAGTGATACCTGGAGCAATCTTTCATTGAGAGTTGAAATTGTTTTACATGACCACCTTTGGTGCAGCAGCCAATATTAATGGCCATGTCTGCCAAAATCTAAATATATTTGAAGCTATCACCTAGATCAGACAGTCTTCTTGTTTCTCCCTGAAGTCACAACACAAAGGACTTCAATCAGCAAAAGATTTACAGACAGAAAGGCTCGACAGATCCTGTGCTCTATTCAGCAGGTTAGTTGTACTGCGGACTGCTTTGTCTTCCAGGCTCTTTAAAGTTCTTGTCTTCACCCAAACAACCGGACCTGGTGTATGATAGTTGCTGCACACACACTTCCTACACACACACAAACAGATGAGTGCCACAGCACCATGACAGGTGTCCCTTATCCACATGATCTAGGAAGACATGGAGCCGGGAGGAAGAAAGGAAATGGAGAGAAAGGGAGAAGAGAGAAATGAAGATTGTTATCCTGATTTTGGAAAACAGAGTCCTGGACAGCTACAGAAGAAAAAGAAAGGGGGAGGCGGAAAGAAAAGAGAAGAGCATGAAAGAGAGGACGAGCAAAAGATCAAATGAGGACAGAGCAGATGAAGACAGACAAAAAGAGAGAAGTTTGCCCAGCTACACTCCTATCTTAAACTAGGATCTGAAAGAGCCAGACAATGGTCTCATCAGCTACCAGTCAGATTCCTGCTTTATCTCACAAAAGCCTCATGTTGGAGCACCACCATAAACAAAACATAGGCTGGATGATAGGCTGACCACGGCATGTCATTGAGGAACGTATTCCTCTCTTGTCTAGAGCCAAGCCTGGTCTACCAGTACATTTCAGAGAATCTGGTAAACACTGCAAAATCACTTCACTCTGGTTTACACATTTTAAACCTGCAACATTTATTGTTGCATTTAAATACTTACACATTTGCACTGCATGACCAACTGACTTAAAGAGTTAATTGTGATGATGCAATTATACAATATGATGCTAACCTATCTAATCTGCAGAACACAGATTTTTATTCTATTTTATTTTCACTTTTACTTTTTCTTAAGCTTCATTAAACTGGGTGAACAGATACATGTCCATTAGAGAGCTGTGTGCTGTGGTGTTAATACACAGCAGAGGCTGACTTGTTGACCAATCAGAAGACAGTCATGATGAGAATGTGTGGCTGGTCAGGAAGACCTGGAAGATGTCATGGCTGAATGCTTTCGCCACTTACAGTGAATAAACACAGAATGGACTAACCTGCAGCCAAATAGTTTCATTTAATTTCATACTGACAGACTAGATTTGCTTCTCATGATCTAGATACAGTATGTGCCAACACAGCCACTTCTTTTTTCAATTCAAAACTTCAATTTTTTTACACCATTTTCCAGCAGTGTGTTTCTACTGTCACCTGGAGGCTTGCTTTTCTATTGTTGCCGCTTCCTGAATGGGAGCATGTGGCATGTGCTCATTAGATGGGAAAAATAATCACATCATCACAGAGGTCATGGGAGTATAAATTGGCAGCACAGTCAGTACTGTTAGTGTTTTTTTTATAGAATATAGTGAAACCAATATTCCAGTCCTCCCGCTAGTAAGTATTCTTTCCGAAACAAAGTGAAAGAGCTTATGAGGAAGCAGAGAGAGAATGAGTGTGTTGATATCCTCCTTTGCCAACCCAACTCAAACCAGTGCTTTATAAAGCCAGGAACTGGATGGTTGGTAGCTTGCACTGGCCAGGGTTGGGATTCAGTCCCAAACACCGACTGGGTCTAATATAAACATGAGGCTAGTGTGGGGCAGCGAACCCAAGATAGAAATAATGATGATTTGATGTGTTGCCCTGAGCCTGAAACACACACACACACGCACACACACACGCACACACGCACACACGCACACACGCACACACGCACACACGCACACACTAACCTACCCTATTAAATGTAACCCTCCTATTAAGACAGAACCCCACTCTGTTGGTCTCAGGTCTTTGGTAGCGGACTCAACCACAGGACCAGGCGGCGGTGGTGTCATGTGTCCACCCTGTCCTGTAATCAGCCTAGCACCGTACTGCAAAGCCTAACCAACCCCGCTCCAGAAATAGCACATGGACTCCCCCAGAAAACAGGGAGCATTGGCCAACTCCAAGAAACACTCCAGCAATTTAGCTTAGGTTGCGGACACACTACATAGCTTTTAGCCACAACTTGGTATCTCCATTCTAAACGTTTTCTAGATCGGCGCAATTTCAAGATCCACGTTAACGTTAGCTTTAGGTTGCAGTAAGTCTGTTTTTTTTTCTGTTTTGAGATTGTTTGGGTTGCATGAAGCTCATAGCGTGTCGTAGTGTGTGTTTCCCAATCCAGTCAAGACACAACACAAGATGTGGAAGCCAGTGGTTATGTGCGTGATGTCCAGTCGTTTTAGTCTGTTCAGTCCCCAGCCTTAAGGGAGGCCTTGGTAGACACAAGAGACCACATCCCTGTTGTTCTTACATTAAAACGCATGATCTAAGAAGCTCAATGAAGAATTGGGAACTGCACATGGCAGCGTATCTAATCAAGAATTTAAAAAGGATCAGCACATAATATCCATGTTCACTGCGTTTCATCTTTTTAACTATGTTGTATGGATACTGTTTCCACTGGGGGACGTTATTGCCTGAAGATGAGATGAGATGGAAAACAAGGGACAATAAAGTCTTGTCTTAGTAACCTTAGTAACTGACCTATGATTTAATGCATGTGTGTAACCCAGACCTAGCTAGGCTAATTACAACAATGAGCTCAGGTTGCTGTTGGTGTGGATGCTCTTTGACAGAACCACAATCCATTGGTTGGGATCCAGTTGGTCAGAAGAGCTGGTCAACAGTTAGAGAAACACTGTGTCACTTCTGGGAAGGAGCTGACCACCAGGCTGGCTAGCCAGCCAAACATGGGCCTCAGTTAGGTCCACTGCTGTCACTGTCAGGACCAATGGAAGGAAAACACACACATGCACGATACTTGAAAACACATCAGTCACAGACCAAACCAACAAAGCCTCAACAGAAACAATCTATGGAAGAAGAAATAGAATAAAATACCATGAGGCATATGAGCCCGATTCTGACCAAAGCAGCCAGTCAACCACACAACAGAGAGGGCACTCAATGAGACCAATGAGAAATAAAGGCAGCTTGTGCAGTAGTGTTTCATGTTTGTATTATGTAGATATTGTGTGATGCTTCTTGCAATGGCACAATAGGAGGTATTGGTGACAGGCTACTGAAATTATTTCTTCCCTAATGACAATAAAAACCTCCATGCATGCTTTACAATGACTATTGAGTCAGCTGAGCTGAGTGTGATTTATCAACGTGGCGAAGGACATCATCAAAGAGTGAATTTGGGTGACATATTTATTTGGAGCTTTAATCTTTTTAGCACACCATGTTAACCTAGTAGCCTAATAAGTCTTAACATGAGTTTCATGATAACATTTATAGGTGTATGTGTGATTAACATCCTTTCATCTACAGGCCTAATTTCTATTACATAGTACATAGTATATAGTACTATAGTATGAGTACATAGTATGTTTACCTATTACCACCAAATCATACAGCATTGTGGACTAAGAATAAAGCATATATCAGGCAGGGGTGTAAAGTACTTGAGTAATTGTGCAATAATAAATCAGTTTACTTTTTAATTTTTAATACTTGAGTACATTTAAATGTAGAAACTTTTTGACTTTTATGTGTATTTTTAGCAAGATACTTTGACTTGTAATTGAGTAAGATTTTGAACCAGTACCCATACTTTAACTTAAGTATAATTGCTGGATACTTTTAGACCTGCACATGATCATCAATCAATATGCCATTACAGCTCACAAAAAAATGTAACTGAATTCTCCTTCTTTTTTAGATACTACTTATGCAGATAAGGCCACACATTGCATATTGACAAGGCAGTCACAGAATTACCTTTCCATGGGCTTTGAAACACATCAATGAAAGAAGAGGTGCTTGATAGAGGGAGTGAAGGGCGCCAAATCAATAGTATGAAAATCCATCAAATAACTAGAATACAACCCTTAATTTCTCCTATGACATATGGTAGCAGAACTGAATAGTTAGAGACACAAACATCTCTGATGTGACATGCCCAGTTGATGAAACATATCTGCTCTCTTTCCTCCAACATCCAAGCTAGCTTTCTTCATAGAAGCTTGCCCTGGCTTCATATCACAAGGGACAGTTACATCAGATGCTATGTATGGATAGGTTTGGTAGATCTAGCCAATAAGGAAGTGTGTCCAAACTGGAGAGCAAGGATAATGATAATAATATGTGATAATGAAAGGTGGGCCACAGGATGTATTTTTTGTTTTCATAATGACTAGTTGCTAGTAGTAGCTCATACTATCACTAAACAGAACAGGCTAACAATCACTACTTTCTCCATTTTCAGTAACAATGACTACCAAACTTCACTACCACTACTTTATTTTTTACCATTTTCAACCTGAGTAATGGGAGGGGAGAGAGACAGGTTGAATGCAAGGTTTTCTACTCACTTCTGATCTTATATGAGTCTTTCTGGGAAGAAGAGAGAGAGGGACAGCAGGAAAGATGAATGGGAATTAAAACATAGCTCAAAGGTCTACCGGTTGTACTGCGGCTCTCTGTAGTGAGAGAGGGTCACTCTCGCACTACTGAGAGAGAGAGAGAGAGAACGAGAGAGAGGGTAGAGACA
Organism: Hoplostethus mediterraneus; assembly: GCA_034670385.1. NCBI lineage: Eukaryota > Metazoa > Chordata > Actinopteri > Trachichthyiformes > Trachichthyidae > Hoplostethus > Hoplostethus mediterraneus. Next base: position 1,611,042 of record JAXDDW010000063.1, read on the forward strand.
GAGAGAGAGAAACAGAGAGAGAGATGACATCAGGGGGAAAGGGGTTCATGCTTTCATCTGTCCGCCAGCGGTTCACGGGGGTGGGGTGAATTATAACAGAAAAAAACGAGAGAACCCTGTGCTTTGATGTGTCTCATTCACACCGACCAAACTCTCAAATGAAAATGTGTACAAATGGAAAGTAGCATGAGAAAGACTGTGTGTTTGTATATGAGAGGGGCACTGGCCACCTTTTGATGTGAACCCACCTCCTTCCTCCTCTGTTCCCAATATCTACTGATTCCCACTCCATCCAAAGCCCCTCTGCCCCGTGGATTCACATGCTCTGTTGGGGAGCCTGAGAATCTGCTCTAGCCCAATGACACGGGTCACGCAAACCTGAGGACACACTCAGCACAAAGTGTGTGTGTGTGCAGGGGGGGGGGGGGGGGGGGTGGTGGTGGTGGGGAGAGGGGGTCACAGGCTTCAAATGAACATTAGCCATTTCCTTCAAAAGGAATGAAAATTCTCTTGTGTAAATAGCTGAATACATTTTACATTTTGATCTTAAATGACCAATCACTCGATATGTATGGATGGGTGTGGCGCGCATATGCAAAGATAGACTTGAAACAGGTTCAAAGAGAAACCACTGGAAACCAAGATAGCGTAGTGCACATCAGACACGAGGTCCCTATCATCAACAGATCTTGTTTAGCATAGTGGTTTTATGTAAGAACCATCAGATATGCATTTAGCTAGCAACAGAGTATGAATATATACAGCATTTTGAGGGCTGATACCAATATGTGTGGATTAAAGCTGCTGGTTGATGATATTTTGTGCCTCTATGCAATAACTTGAAATTTGACTGTTTTCATGCCAAAAAAATTATTACTTAGTGTTTATTAAGTTTTTATTCAAGTACTCAGTGTTTCCCATGGATTTTTATCATCGCGGTGGTGGAAAAGCCTCTGAAATAGCATTTAGACTATATGGGACACTAAAACTCTCCACTGAAACCCAGGGCAATAATAATAATCGCAGACAACACTGGTGCGATTTTGACAAAACTTGGAGTGATGTATTTTGGCACTACAGCATAAATAAATAAAGGATATCTGTCAAAAAAGGAGGCTGCGGTAATGCAACCTTAACACTGGATGACAAATGCCATTGAAATATGGAAGACGACATCAAGAAACCAATGTAGTCTGGTAAAATATTGTGGTCTTAACAATAAAAGGAATACACCAAGACTTAAGTCATGAGAACAGAGACACTAAAATCATCCATGTGTCCCCTGTAGATCGTTGGATCTGGTGCTGCATGCCATCACTTACATACACTATGTTGAGTGAAAGTCAGGGTGGAGAAAGGGAGTATCCACATAGAGGACACAAAAACATCTCAGTTACTTTAACTCAAATATGCCATCTTAGACATCACTGGTTTGATTTTGATTGATTTGATTTGAGGAATAATTTTTTGCAATTTGGCTCTTTGTCCTGGCCTTTAAAAAAAATGCACTTTTAGGTCAAAATTTTAAACTCTGAAAGGCCGTGAATGCTAAAACACTGGTGCGATTGTGAGGAAACTTGGAGGGATGATGAATCTTGTGGGGTGCCTGCATCATTCATGGGGGACGACATGTTTACTTGTTTTTTAGCTGTTCTGCCTACAGTGTCGCTTCCCTTGCCAAGAAAGATCTGGAAACCATGGTAGATGTGTTGATTACTAAAAGCTTTCTTTCAAAGGAACAATGGAGAGCCTCCTGTGGGGATAAAAAAAAGGAGTATGTCAAGATGTAAGAAAAGGGGGAGGGTAGAGAAAGGTGGGGGAAAAGATTGTTTTGTTGCATTTTCTGCCCATTGCGCCTTATAGTCCTGTTTCACCTAACTAACTAGGCCTGAGTTAAAATGGTCTGTAGTGTGATTAAGAAGTGGCTGAAAGGATCCACATTCTCCTAAAGCTCCACCAAAAGACCCCCGCCAACACACTGGGAGGATCCAGCCATTAAGGGGCCGACAAACTGGGGTCCGGGGAAGAAGTGGGGTGGGGTGACGGAGGCACAGGAGGGGTGGTGTGTTTTCATTCATATTTGAGAACTTTTAACTACATGGTGGATGGCTTGTATTCAAATCTGCACCCTCTTATTAGCTGGGTTTCCATCGCAGTGTTTTTTTTTTTTGCAAATTGGGATTGAAAATTATGAATTAGAAAATTAGACTGGAAATGGCAAAATTCTATAACATTTCCACAATATCACAAAAAGGTTTATATGCTCTAACAAAGTAGAAAATGTTTTTGTCAATACAGAAATGATGCGATAAATGACCATGGAAACGCATCTCTCAAATAAATACTGGCATAGGTTTGAAATGAAATGAGGTTTCATTGTACAACAGCTCAAAAGGGGCTCTCTGAAATAGCGTCTGAACCAACCCATCCCAACCGCCCAGAAATAACTGCTGCTGCTCCCGTGTATAAGATTAGTGACATACATTAGACTGTCATACAGTATATCAGCATATAAAAAGAATGAAATATATGAACAGCATGTATGCAACTGTGCAAAAGTCTTAAATCAATAAATTTTCACTAACAGCATCTTCGCTAAGACTTTTGCACAGTACTGCATTTCATACCTTTCATGTTATGTAATATACTCTCATGCCAATGAAGCCTCTTTGAATGGAGTAGCATTATAGTGAAGTGGTGTGATGAGGCTGTAAGCTACAGTAGGATGCCTCTAATGGTAACCAGAACATTTTCCTCTCTGCCACAATGTGGAAACTCCCACTGACTCTGCTCCCATGCATTCATTCACTCTCTCCTCTGTTTTCCTCTATGATCCATTCTTCTCTCATCCGTCTCTCATCCCTCCTCCTTACCCGCCCATCTTTGGACTCTTCATCTGTCCTCTTCCCCCTTCCCTCCTCTGGCCATCCTCAACCTCTACAAATGACCAGTGTAATATTGATCCATACAATTAAAAGGTGTAATCAAACAAACTGCATCATAACAGAGGTGGACAACACAGACTGGCCCGTATCTGATTTTTAATAAAAGGCCAATAGCGGGCCCAGTACAACCCTCCCCCTCCCCCTCCCCTCCTCTGGCAGTGTGCTAGAGGCCAGCAGTATTTGTTTAGCGCAGAGCAATTAAAGTGTAATACAACAGGCTGGCCCCAAGTCCTCATTCTCAGCCTAAAGTGACAAGAAGAAGTTGGCCCTGAAAGGAAGCTGGCACGCTACCAAGGAGCGAGGTAGGAGAGATGGGAGCCAGAGGAGCGCAGTGGACAGCAAGCGAGGGAAGGAGGGAGGCAGGGCGTCTGCAAGTTTTATCAAATTACATTTAAAACAAGACAATTTTAATGCCAATTACAGCGAAATGTAAGAGGAACTTCCCAATTTTAATGAACATGAAAATAAAAACTGTAGACCTATGAGAATGTGTGACTAAGGTCATTTCTCACCAGAAACGCACCAAGACGGCCTCTAACACTAACTTTAGGACTTACAATACTTTATTTAACTGTATTCAAGAACTTTTAAAAGGCCTCGAGTTTAGATAGTATAATCTAAGCCATTTTATGACTTTTTCCAGGACCTAAAGGTACCCTGGGGGAGTAAGGAGGGCTAGAATGAGATAAGAAATGAGGGAGAGCTGGACAAAAATAGAGGAAAAAGCTGAGTGAGCACAGTGAGAGAACGGTGCAACTGTGAGTCTGAATGAGTTGGTGAAATAAAGAAAGGAAGGGAGGAAAAGGAGGGAAATAGATGGCCTGGGTGAACAGAGGTGTGCTCTGTAAAGAAAGTGGATGTATCCAGCTGTCCCTCTCATCCAGCTCTGTCCAGAAACCCCTCAATCAAACAATTACCATCAGCGCTGACCACTGTAGCATCCCCATGCCGCTTTCATTCTTTTTCATTCATTCATTTTTTCCCTCTCCTCCAGTGCTTTAAGCCTACCAATTATCATCAGTTGCCCCCAGCCGGCCTCTGTCCTTGTTCCTGTTTCAGCTGGCCTTTCAAACAGCCCTGCATTAATAAGCCAGTTGTTACAAATGAAAAGGGGGAGGAGAGCAGCAATTATTCAAAGCCTCGCTGAAAGAGGGAGAGGAAGCCCATGTTTCACACCCAGGGAGAGTAAAAGCACCGCCTGCCATTTATGGCGCTGTCAGATGGCCTAGTATGGAGATTAATAGGACCAAGAGAGGAGGGGCGGGAGGTTTTAATGGTCTAGGATCCAGAAAAATGTGAATATTAGATACTGGAAAACAACCAAAACCCCCAACTTAAAGGGCTGATGCAGCGTCTTATGAATATACGCTCAATAGGATGGATAGGACAAATGAAAAAAGATGATCAACTTAGGACCATTTTAGGTGCTGTGACACATTTGCCATGTAGGTTTGCTTTCATTTCATTTCATTTGTTTTCTTTGTCACTAAACTCGAATGCCAGTCCACCCTTCAAACCGTAAGATCTGGTTTCATGTACCAAGCTTGTTAAAAACAATACAAACCTAAAATTACCACCAAAAAAAATGAAAAATGTGAATATGGAAATAGTATGTTCTGGATCTACAGCAACACAGCCTGCAAAACAGGCTGAGGACAGTCCTGTATTTGAACCCACAATGAAATCAGAGGGAGGGAATATGGATATGTCTGTCTGTCCATCTGTCATGTGCAATATCTCAAACACCACTGATCAGACTTGATGAAACTTAGGGGAATGATGCATCTCACCACTGCATTATACTGATTAATCCATGGGAGGCATTATAACTACAAGTCAAAATAAAAAATGAATAACCAGTCAGTCGAAAACCTTTTAAAAAGGTCCAATCCACTGGGTGACGGAGGTGAAGGAGGATGGATAGGTGGGTGGTCCATGGCTGCTAAAGGTGAAACAAGAGGCTGCTCCTCAACTCAAAGAGCTGGTGAACATCACACACAAACAGCCCCCATCCCCTCCCACACACACACACACACACACACACACACACACACACACACACACACACACACACACACACACACACACACACACACACACACACACACACACACACACACACACACACACACACACACACACACACACACACACCTTGATCACAAACTGTCTGGACCTTTTTGAAGCCACACACAACAAAGACAGCACCAAAGGTGAAGCCGCAAAGCATCATGGGCAATACCACACATTGTCCGCGTGTGTGTGTGTGTGTGTGTCAAACTAAAGGTTCACTGAGGTATGAACACACATACACGCACACACATGCAAACACACATGGCAGTAGGTCTCAGTTCAGGCCAAGCGGTTGACCTCACCGGGATTTCTGTTAACTGAGGCTGTAAAACAACAACAGAGAAGAACCCGAGACAGCAGAGGAGATGAGTCCCTCCTGGCCTGACACAACCACCAGGGTTTAAGGGTCAAGACAAGCTAACCAGCAGGGGAACAGAGCCACGTAATCACTCATGATGAATCTTGGAATGTCATGTGGATTGTCAGATTTTCTGAACTCTTAAAGCCCCAGGAAACTTGGCTTGAAATAGTAAAAACGAATATATGATATCAAAGTTCAGTGTCTAATTAAGCAGCAAATTTGAGTGAAAATAAACATTCAGAAATATTAGAAAACCTTGAAAAAATGATATCAAAAACATAATTTAGCTGTTTAGACCATTTCTCTGTGTAGGCGTGTCAGATCAGGATTTGATTGACATCCTGATACGATGGATATCTCCGCCCACGTCAAACTGTCAAGCTGTTGCACCTGTTGGGGGCGGGACAACTGCATTTTGTAATGATTGGATGAATGAATTCTCTGCGTCATAAATCTCAGAAAATACCACACCCAATTCAACCCCACTGTTCTGAACCCCCCACTCATCTGAACGAGGTTTTCTAACATTTCTGAACGTTTATTTTCACTCAGATTTTTGTGGATGCTTAATTAGACACTAAACTTTGATATCATATATATAAGTTTCCTGGGTCTTAGAGATGGCCTGACATACTGATGGATGCGTATGTACGGGCGAGGAAATTGAACTGCACCGTCCTGTATCATATGGATCCATTAACACGCATTAATATTTAATTTCGAGCCTTTATTGGATTTAGTTTGGGAAAACCCCTTGGATACTCTCATCATCAATCTGTGCTGTTCAGTGCAATCCAGGAATTATTTTGTGATCAAGTGTTGTAATCTATCTTCCTTGTTGTACCCTACAAGAAACCTCAACCTGCCTACTTCTATTTCAGTTAGTGATGTCCTACATTTCCCACAATGTCTTTCAACAACTCCCGGAGAACAGGCGTGAACTTGTTCCCTTCAGCTGTGGAAAAAGTACCTATATGTGAGGATGTATGTGAATGAACGTTTCCACCTCATCTATCTGAATCAGCCCCTTAAGTCACATTTGTATAACTATTCCACTTTGCAAACACATTGAAATGAAAATTGGGATTATTTTTTTTGGCAAGTTTACCTTTATTGGATAGTTCACACTCGAGACAGACGAGGGGTCCCAGGCCAGATCCAAGCCCAGGTACGCCCATCACTACACGGTACGCACCTTAGCCAACTGAGCCACCAGGACGCCCCCTCAACTCTCTGAATCAGAAATGACGTTGTTGTTGGGATTCTTGCAGGACTGAATCATGATGAATCACAGCGTGAGGCGTGACTAACCCGCATCATTTACTCAATTGGCAAATATGGATATGGAACAATATGGCCGTTTCTGCGCTTATTCAACCTTGTGATCCCAAACCAAGCTTGTTCAAAAACAGTCAAACGCGGCAGACTGACCGACCGATGACGACCACAGGTGGAGAAATCAGGAGAGATTAAGCTAAAACCTTAGTCTTAGTGAGGTATGCCTTCCCTCTGCCCTGCTAATTAGCACAGATAGCAGCGCTTGCACAAGCCCTCCCCAACATGTTTGACCTGCCGCTAAATCCAAACAGAGCAGCCGCATAGCCGCGTTGTTGGCCGGAGCTGGAAATGGGTGAGAGGCGCCAGTGGTATTCTGATAAATCACCTCTCTAGTTAATGTTTACTTCTCAGCGGTGGGAAGGGCGGTGAAAATAACTAGCTCAAAATCATGTTGAGCAAGAGAGAAATTTAAGGAAGGACCCAGCATGTCGGGGCAAGCGGACAAGAGTAGTTTCACCAGGTTTGATAAGGTAAATGTAATTGAGCTTACTGATTGCCAATGAATACAATTTCATTTTTGTCTGTGAAAGTGAAGACAGACCGTATTTCAAAAAGTATTTGAGGAGGCTTTTGCTAATTTAACTGGTATGAACCCACTTATACCGAGAAGATAAACTCAGGTTCATCAGCAGATATTTTTTTGCATGGCATCCTCCATGTTGCATCTTCCCATCTTCGCCATGTTGAACTCTTTGTATTGGACGCAACTAGCAGGCTTTACAGTGACATTTGGGAACATCTGACTAAACTGTGTGTGTGTGTGTCTGTGTGTGTGTGTGTGTTCATTCACCTGCACACCTGAAGCTCTGGGCAGTGAGCCCCTTCTCCACGGCCAGACAGGTGAGGATACTGAGGAAACTGGTGGTGACTGACTGGCGCTTCGCTCTCTGGGCCTCCCTCTGTCTCCTCTCTCTGGACGGTCTCGATCTCAACAGCACCCCCTGAAGGCCCGGGGGTCCTTGTCCAGACTCGCCTCCCTCTTCTTTCGCGGGCCTCTGGGCCGCCGCCGCCTCTCGCAGGACCTCCACCCAGTCCCGGGCCTTGAGTTGACTCTCCGCGCGTAATCGGAGTACCGCTTTGGGGAAGACGGCCTGGAAGCGGTCCCCGGGATCAGTGGAAGCCCCGTTCCACGGGTCTCCATTTTCAGGCTCATGCTCGTATTGTACGGCCAAACAGGAGGTCAGGGGGTACTGGAGTACAGGTTTGGATACGGGCCCGCGGCCCTCGGTAGGAAAGGCCTGGAGAGCAGATCTGGTGAGGACAAAGGTGAAGGCCCGCCAGTTGTTCTGGTCCGTTAGCTGGTGGAGCAGGCCGGCCTTGAGAACATCTTGGTAGCGCTGGGTGAACAAAGGCAGGGCGGTGGGCCTGGTCAGGACCGCAGGAGCCGGGAGGAGAGAGGGCGCGGCCTCCGCCGGGGTGGGGGTGTCGCTGTCACCGTCCGGCCTGGTGTCGAGCCCCGAGGGGGAGGGCGATGAGGTGGGGGACATGGGCGCAGGAAACTTGGCTACCTGTTGATTCTCGACTCCAGTCTTATGCTGCTGCTGCTGCTGCCTCGCGGGCCTGGCTGCCAGCACCCTCTCCCACATCAGCCGTCTCCACTCCATGGCCTCCCACTGGCTGGCCGCCCTCAGCTGCAGACGGGTGCTGTTGAAGAACAAGGCTTGGAGGGCGCGTTGGTCGGCGGGCTGGGGCTGGGCGCTCTGGCCGGGCTGGGCGCCGGGCGCCGGCGAGGTGACGCTCTGGCAGTGCGACAGGGAGTAGGCGGTGCCCAGCTGGAGGTTGGCGCTGCTGTCCAGGGTGTACAGGCGGAGTTCGCAGGGTGTCAGCTCCACGTGGCAGGGAGTCCAGCGGCCCCGGGTGCCCTCGCGCTGCTCCATCTCACCCTGCTTTACCACGCTGCCGCTGCTGCTGCCTTTATCGGCTGAAAGGGGAGTAGAAGGTGGAGAGAAAAAAAACGTGAGCGATGGGACAGAGATGAGCAATGTACTGTACACACACACACACACACATTAAAAAGGAAATTGGGTTTAGGCTTTAACCCAGCAAAATATTTTCTTAGTTTTCATAGCACACATTGCTTCCCTGATCTAGAGTCTTGGACATCAAGACTAAACTCTTGGCACTGAACTGTGTCCTTCCCCTTTTTGAATTCGCTTACACAGCCCTTTCTCTCCGTTCACCTCAATCCCTGGACCTCTCACTAATCTCAGTAACCCTAATCTTGATGGACCCGATTTCCTCAGCGAGGCAGTTTCTCAGAGGCTCGGGGCTCGGACGTGAGCGTTGATATTTTGGTTAGAGATAGCCGTGCACGGGGGGCTCCTCCGGGAGTGTTTCCTGTCACCCGGGCAGGAAGAAACAGCATTGTTAAAGAGACCGCTGAGCAAACTGGCCGGCGTTAGGAGAGCTTTCCTAATCTGAAGGCCAGAGGCAACGCCCTCTCCTTTGGCCCCCGTCTCTCCCTCTCCACCACCCGGCCTTTTCATTTTACTCTCCTTTATCTCTTTTGTCTGTCTCGGCCCTTCTCCTCCTCTGAAGCTGGTCTGTGTGTTTCCTCCTTAGCCGAGGAGGGGCCCCGACAGTAGGCACTGACCTCTGTAAGAGCGCCGGGCCAGCTGGCAGAGAGTCATGCTGCGTCCATTGCGGCCTGAAAACAGCTAATAAAAAGCCATATTGGTCGGCATCACTGGATATCAGTCAACCACAACGGCAAGCTGCCTTCTCATTGCCAAAGTGATTTTGATGAACAAGAGGTTTAACCATTCAATGTTCACTGACAGAATAAAAACACTGTTTGACTGTCTATTTTCAATATTTGATTTAAAAATGTTAAATAGGATATATCTTCAGAAATGATTAAATCTGGTGCTACAAATTTGGTGCTACATCTTTTTCTCCTGGACTTTAGCTTTAGTTTCCATTGCTGCATCTGATGTCGTTGTGCATCCATCAACAATAAAGGCGAAGACTCAACAGAAATGGTTTTCATTCCCCATCTTAATTTTTGCCAGAGAGTCTGTTGTCTGGACGGAGGGGTCCAAAGTTGAACGGTCTGCTTGCAATCAGCAATGCTCCAAACTGTCAAAGTCAAAGTCCTGACCTAAAAACCAATTGAGATGCTGTGGCAGGACCTGTTCGTGCCAGACAGCCCTCAAACCTCACTGAGTTGGCCGAGTTCTGTGAGCAGGAGTGGAGGAAAAATCCCTCAGGGAAGACGCCAGGGACTGATCGGTGGTTACAGGAGACGTTGACTTCAAGTCACGGCTGCTAAACGAAGTGCCACAAGTTACTGATTGAAGGAGATCATATATTTATTTACGTAGGTATCTGAGTTTTTGTTAAATAAACCTGTTCTGGTAAATAAACAATGAAAGTATATCACATTTATTTGTGCACGTGTTCATATAGTACGAACCTGGACTGCTGCATCTTGACCTATAGTCAGTAAGCTGTCAGCAAGTGCACAGTCAGGTTTAGCCAGAAATACACTACATCTGCCCATCCCTACTTCCTTAACTCATCTCCCAAACTGAACAAAGTGTGGACCCACACCAAAAGCAGACTAATTGAATATTGCATATTCTTCTTTACATGTGTGACATCAGCAGTTAAGTGGGAAAAGGCGGTGCTAAATCCTCCACGGCCCCTGTTAACTAGAGGGTGGCGAGTCCGGCGCCTCATCAATCTTATTGAAAACAGCGATAGGCGCCGTGTCACCGCAAGTCTCGGACTTTGCATTTTAACAAACCTTTTGCCTAAGAGACTAATGGATATGCAAAATAAGCTTAACTGGAAAGGAGTCTGGCTGATTGGCAGTCTTCACGCTCGGGGGAGTCGAGAGACGAAGGAGGTGTGTGTGGTGAGGGAAACTGCTCTGTTCAATTAGCCTTCATCTCCACCCGCTATGTTTTGAGATCACATTCCAGTAATAGGGTATGCTGAAGACCTCAACACACACACACACACACACACACACACACACAACGAAAAGAAACAGTTCACAACTTCACACTCTTCAATATAGCTTCTCTCCACAGACTCCAAGTCAGCTGAAAGCCACTCTTCCCATCAGCCTTAGACAGGCAGCCACACCCGATGATAAGATACTCAATCATAATATCACGTGGTGTTTTATAGTCTATCAGACACCCACAGTTTCCGGGACGACGAAAGTACACGAAGACAGATGTTTTCTATTTCTACTGGAAGCTAAACGTAATGGAACACACAACATCAAAGAGTTGTATGTGAAAATCATAGCGGGAAGACGGTACGGTTAGAAAGAGAATATCCACCACAACAAAAGCTCAAGGTTAGAAAAACACGAACACAACAGCTAGCACTATAAAAGTAGGTGCGCACATTCTCTGGGCAGCCTGAATCTGGAGGCATAAATGTGTGACTGTTCCCTAATGACTTTAGACAACAATCAACCATCTTAATGAGGAGGTAAAATGCCTGTGGCAGAGGACGCTTTAAGGTGGCAGCTGAAGGTGAGATGGTGGCTCCTGGCAGCTATAACCTACACATCCATCACTGTTAAGACTTGTCAGAGCAGCACTGGAGAAATCTATACAGGCCTCTGTGTGTGTGTGTGTGTGTGTTAGGGGGGGGTGGGGTGGGGGGGTGTTGAGATAGGAGGTCACTCTCATATGCCATTGGGGTCCAATATCCTGTCAGGTGTTCCATGATAACACATTGACAGAACTCAGAAGCAACCGTCTACAAGTTTGACTTCTTCCATTAATACACAGGACAAGATGTTACTATCCCTTGTGCCATATATTCTCCAGGGCAAACACTCATAAAAGCCCAATTCAGATATGATATGAATGATATAAAAAACCACCAAATGAACACCAGAGCAGACATCAGGCCACACCGGCATGTATCCACAGAGTCATTTGTCAGGTTCACCATTCACCAGTCACCTACTCTAGCCAACAGCGGTACATTGACACAAGTCAATGGGGTTATCAAGTGGGCACCTTCCTTATTATACTCTTTAGTATCAACCCATGTGGCATTCTATTAAATATGATATGAATATGAGTGACATATGATTTACAAACACCACTCAGAAAATGTGCAAAGCCAGATTGAGTTTCCACCACAAGGCAGTGACTGAACAATTCCAGCCTTGTCTTTCACACAATAGAGAGAGGCGGCTCCTGACAGCCTGCTGCCTTTTCACACATATGCTAATACTAAATAATCCTGTTAGTATCAGGAGCTGGATAGTGGTAGAGGAGGTTGATCACAAGGTTGGCGGTTTGATCCCCAGCTCCTCCTGTCCACATGTCGAACTTGACTGAACCCCAAATTGCTCCCGATGGTCAGGCCAGCACCTTGCGCGGTAGCTCACTGCCATCGGTGTGTGTGTGTGTGTGTGTGTGTGTGTGTGTGTGTGTGTGTGTGTGTGTGTGTGAAAATGGGTGATGTGATATATTGTAAAGCACTTTGGATAAAAGTGCTGTATAAATGCAGCCATTTACAATCCCACCAGAACCCAAAGGACCGTGTTATTTAAGTGTTGCTTAACGAAGGTTACAGATTGTCAGTTTGGGCCCAGAAACTGTGTACATATACATGTGTATTGTACATGTAATAATGATCATCCTTTCCATTTATCATCTAAAAAGCCATAGCTGCCACTAATGACAAGGCAAACAGAAACCATGTCTGTCAATGAGAATGAAGAGACACAGCCAGACCGAGCTGAATCGTTCTGGCTTATGCTTGTTACCATCCTTTCCCTACTTCTTTCCTTTCAATACACATCGAGCCAAAGTAAATAGCCTGATGCCTTTTCACACATATGCTAATACTAAATAATCCTGCTAGTATCAGGAGCTGGATAATTGGGCTCCCTCTTCTCTCGCCTCATTTGAGTCCATTTGCTGACAGGATTACAAGCTATTATCCCTTAGGATCCCTTACGATCTCCTTACGCCTTCAGATGGCCAAAAGCATACAAACAAACAGGAGTTCTGTGTGTGTGTGTGTGTGTGTGTGTTAGTGTAGTGTGTGTGTGTGTGCGTGCGTGCTTATACGAGTGTTAGGCTCTTTGCCTGAATACTGACTGTCATAGCACAGCTGTGTCATTTCAAGTTATCATCATCATAACAATCTTCTATCATTATTGCTTTCCCTGAGGATGCTTCAACAGAAGTACAGCCTACACACTTATCTGCTATACAAATAGTCCAGGTTTTTCGTCCATTGGAAACCTTTGAATCCTTTGGGGGAGCTTTCAAACCATTGGAAGACTGATAAATGATCATCAAAAGATGTGTTTTTGATGTTTCTAACTTGGTCATACAATCATATTGGGCATACAGGGATAGGCCTATCAACTAGGCTTAAAAGTACTTTAGATTCCATATGAGTGGATTACAAGACGAAGTGACATCACATCCAGTGAGCAAAGGGGAAAACTTCAAGCAGGCTATACTGAAACTCTGCATCGTATTCAAATGATTGCTTCATAGGCCTAATGTCTATCATGGCAATCAGCAAACAGGTCACTATGACAGATGAAGAGAAAGACACACACCAACATTTACACTGTGCATGTGAACTCACCGTCTCTCTGGTGGTTGAGGACCATGTTCTTCAGTGTGTTGCAGTCCACCGCGGGCAGCCCGTTGTCGGTGTAGGCAGATGGCCGGTAGTTGACATCCGACCGGGACCGATTGTGTCCCTTCTTGAAGGCTGAGTTGGATGAGGAGGTGGCGGTGTTATTGCTACAGTCCTTGGTATGAGCTGCCAGGTCGTTGGTGGAGCGTGCACGGCTTCTCTTGCCATGCCTCAAGCCCATACCCAGCCCCAAAATGCTGAAGGCTGAAGGCGGCTGGTGGTCAGCCCAGGCCAGGCCCAAGGGTCCCACCTCGGGCTGCTCCCTAGGCCAGCAGGCCCCACACCCCACTGGAGCTCAGCTTCCCCAGAGCTGCACTGGATACCTCCTGGAGCTGCTTAGGCTGCCTGGAGGGCTGGAGCTCCCCAGTCTGGCCCTGGCGCTGGCTTTGGCCCGGTATCCCATCTAGGCAATGGATGAAGTCCTCAGTGGCCTCCAGGGCAGGGCTGATGTCACCCATTATGTCAAGCCCCTCAAGACCCTCCATGGCAGGGCCAGGCTAGGCCAGCTGGAAATCTCACAACTAGATGGTTTTTCAGGCAGGGAGCAAAATCCCTGACAGCAACATCCAGATCTCCCCTGTGCTCTGATAGAAGAAAGCTGTCAGCTGGACAAGCACAAAAGTGCTTTAAATATGGCGACAGCAAGGCTAAGCGGGGTCCCTCCCCTTCCCAACCCACACAAATCTGGTTGATTGTCTGAAGCTGGGTAGGGATGAGGAAGATCCAAGTAGCCCGCAGGCTTCACAGACAGACCAATCTGCTGTCTAAAGCTGAGCGCTGCTCTTCCCCTCAAGACAGGGCCTTCGTCCAGGGTTACAATCTTCCTCTTTAATGGGATGTCTCTGGTAGTCTACTAGCTCCAGGGAGAAAGCTAGTGGGGCCTTATGCCAGAGCTTAACACACTAAACAGAAGGGCTGGCAGCAGCCAGAAACTCTCCAAATGGCACTGATTTGGGTGGCATGCTGCACTACTTAGCTAGATACACAAGCTTTTGGCTTCAAAGGCAGTCACATAACTCTGGCCTGTGTGGAGTTGTTGAAGGGTGAAAAACAAATGGAGGAGGAGGATGTGCCTGGTCAAAATTAATCATCAACAGCAAGGTTCATGTTCTGTTCGCATCCACATCAGGTGGCAACGGTGTCATCAAATGGAAACCGTTTGTGGCTTCACTCTAACAAAGAAGAGAGAAAGAATAAACAGAAATGAGGAAGCATGTCAAAAGTTATTTCAAGGATGAAGAACAGAGAAATTAGTAGACAGACTTAAAATCTGTCTGCAAAGACATAGAATGTAAATATACAGGCCGATAGAAATGTAGTCATTCATTTCATAAAACCTTCTGGCATTTACACATCAAAAGAAATCCAAATGTTTCCCTATCAATGGACGATAGGCTTTCCTGCAGAAATTAATAAGATATAAGTTAGACAGCAGGACAACGAGGACCCTAGTTTAACAACATTATGAATCACAAGAGTCGGTAACTACCTACCAAAATTCCTTAGACCAAAGCCTCATAAATTCCCCCTCAATTCTGCCCATGCAGTGTGGAGATCAGGCAGGCAGAAGAAAGCATCCTCCCTCAGACGTTCAGATGAAATGCTAGTGGACTTCCTCCTCAACTGGTTATCATTGGGCAGCCAGAGAGGGAGCAGGCCTGGGTGGGGTTCCCATCCATCTGTCTGACTGCCTGTCTCTTCTTATTGTCTCTACAGCCTCTGCCCTGACTCCTCATCACACTCTTTCATTCCCTCTCTCTCTTTCTTTCTTTCTTTCTCTTTTGCGCTCTCTCTCTCTCTCTCTGGGCCATTGATTTTCCTCTGCTCTACTCGGGGTTTTTCACTTTTCTCCACACATGAATTATTTAGAGGCCATTACATCACTGCTAGCCAATCCCTGGATGACATACTGTCAGCAATTCAGTTTGTGTGTGCGTGTCAGGGTCAGAACCTAATGAGGACTCCAGAGAAAAATGCCCTTGCAATAAATAAATAGGAGTCCGCTATTTAATGTGTGTTTTGTCAAGCCCATATCTGCGGAGTCACTGAGCGTTGAGTTTCAACAAAGTGAAAAACTACTGAGGTGTGGCAGTCAGGGCACACCAACAAAGAGTACTGGAGGAAAAAAAAAAAACTTTTGTCCTGTTCTGATTTAATTGAAATAGTTTTAAAATAGTGGAAGATCTGATCTTTATAGGAGAGACTACATTTGTTTTCCTGGGGGGCAGCATAATTGTAAGAGTTAATTTCAGGCTGCTTGTTGTTACCCATAAAAAAAACTCTCAGTAACATTTTCCAGACATGGTGCTCCTGTGACTTTGTTATGATTTTACCAATGTAAGGCACGTTGAATGGTATTCATTTTTCATTAGACAATGTTTAATAAAAGAACTGCCCAAATTAATAATGATAATAAGTTTTTACCCAGGTACACCCAGGTGTGTGTGTATGTATGCATAACAGGGTTCGACCAGTGTGGTTTTTGAAGGCTGACGCTGATACTTTTCAATTATTGCTGTCGATAGACACTATTTTGTGCCAATATTGTCTAGTTTTTTTTATTCCAACCAAAGAGCAGCTTCATTTTTGTGAGTAGCTTTTTTCCTGTGAATGCTTTTTTCCTTTATTGATGTACTGACTGAACCATATTCCCTTTTTAATAAAAGCCCAATATAGGCCTCATATGTTGGTCTAACCCTAACGCATAAGCCTGAATAGAGATATTTTTCACGACATCATCTGCCTGTGATTAAAGGTGATGAGTAACCTCTGATGCAGCCTGGCATCATCAGAGGTTACTCATCATCTCCATTCCACAAATATCACATTGGGTAAACTTGGTCTATGTTGTTTACTCTTTCCACTACATCACCGGTTATGCCCCACGACATTACCATAACTTGACTATTGATCACAGAGTCACAGTGATCAATACTAAATCAACAACAAAAAATTTTATGAAGCCATAAAATATTTGTATATTTGTATTCTAATTGTTATATCATGTGATATTAAATAAAACATTAACATGTGAAGACCAACAGTTGTTTCAGTTTTGAATTATTGGCACCCTTTCATTTTATGCAAGATTATTGGCCAATAAACTTGGCCAGAACTGGAGATGCTGTTGCGCATTTCCTCTTCAAAAGGAGCAATGTCCATGATTTCGAAAACAAAAACAACAGCCACCAAAGCCTTAGCCAAGCCCAGAGCAGACATAATGTACTTACAATCTGATTCGACTCCCAATGCAGTTGTTTACAATGTGTGTGTGTGTGTGTGTGTTCGCACTGTTCCTCTTTCCATGGCAAAATATTGTCAGCATCACAGAGGCAGAATCACTTCTGCAATTTTAGCAGCAGTGCAGCAATGGTCAAACTATACGTTAGTTAATAATGACTTGCTACGTAAACTGACTAATGCGTCTTGTTTTTCATGACAACGCTAAATGCATACAAAGGTTACGGGGCTATTTTGAAAGCTAACCAAACAACGACAGCATCTCTGTATCCAGCTAATGAGAAATGGCTAGTTAGCTAGCAAGCTAACGCTAGCCTCTCTCCATCCTTGAGCAATGTCATTCCAGTCACCAAGATAAAACTGTCCGCTCACTCAAACCTTCATCGTCATTAATCAGTCGATTTGAACAGCTATTACTTTGTGGTGAAACCGGTGCCATGAAGAAAATATAACGTTATTTTACAAATCTGGACTCACCTTACTGTGTTTACCAATATGTCATCTGGTAGTCCGTCACTGCTAATGTTCTCCGGCTGGAACTGAGCTTCCAGAATTAAGGTTCCACATTTGACAACCACACAATACTGGATTTACATGGACGCCTACTAGGTATGGGAAGGTGTGATTTGTGGTACTCACCAAACCTTAGGTAAGTCCAAATATGATGAAGCCACACATAGAAATTGATATAAATTCAGTGGAGCAATTTGTGGAGCAATCAGGGCCAATGTTCCCTCTCAGTTTGGTGACCTTCATCTAATAATTTATCACATTGACCAAATAATAATATGTGGTCAGTCTTCAGTCAGATATTTAGTCAACATAAACAACTTTGGAAGTTTGATACCCCGCTTATTTTGTTATTTTGAAATTGTCCAACAAAATATGCAGAGGTCATTCAGGCAACTTGTATTGTGATACTCCTTACTGACAATGCTTTAGTTTTCATTATTTCATTATTCATATTTCACATTCATTTTTGTCTGTTTGTTGTACTGATGTTTTTTTGCCATCATTAATATTTTCTTGACATGTTGGAATTGTGGGTTGTGTTATGTTCAATACCGCTCATTTTCTATATTCTGTTGTATATTATACGTTTCTTTGCTGTATTCTATTACTATTTGCTGTTGCAACAAACCAATTTCTCCACAGAGGATTGAGGTTTCACCTTGAGCTTTCAGTAGGCTATTTTCCTCTAGCACCCATGTACAGCATTTCTGTTGTTTTTATGGTGATGACACTGCATAGGTGTATCACAATATAACACCATACTAGGTGACAACAATTTCATAGTCTCACAAAGGTCATGAGATATTCCTATAATGACAGATCTGACCGAGTGAGGGGATGGAAAGAGAAGAGGGAGTGGAGGAGAGGACAACAGAAGGGGAGCATAGTTTCCCCTTAATGGGCAGAGCTGGTGGTGCTTGAAGCTGCCCTGGCACCCAGACCATCAGAAAGAAAGAGAAACATTATTCAAGCTTCTTTCAGCCCAGGAAGAGAGAGAAACAGTAATTATCCTCAAACCTGTGTTCCAACTAGGGTTAGACCGATATATGGAGGGGCGATATTGACATTTTAGTAAAAATCAGAAATCAGCCAGTCAGTGTCATTCATCTCTGATGTGATGGATATGATGTAGTTTGTTTGATTCCATTGATCAATACTACACTGGTTGTCTATGGGAAGCTCCTGGAGAGTTGTAGAGTCTCATGGTCTAAATGCTTCAATCCTGAGAGAAACAGTGAATACTTTTTTTTGGCAGGAAAATGGCCAAATGTAAAGATACTAAATATCAGCACAAATTATTGACTATCAGCATCTTCTATCCAACAATAACCGTATCGGTCTTCAAAAACCCATATCGGTCAAACCCTAGTTATGGACTACCTTACACCCCCCCTAACCCCCCCCCCCCCCCGCCCCATCCCATCTCTGAGCGCTCTTTGTGTGAGTTTGTTTAAAAAGTTCTCTCTAATGAAGGAGTGGAGGGATAATGGTCCTACAAGTCTGTAAACTGGTACACGTCATATTGGGCCTGACCTACATAGGGCCCTCCATGTAAACCTGGCTTCCATTCTCTTGATCTGAGTGTCAGCAGTTGGCTAATCTCTGTGACTGAGGAACACTTTTATAGACTGAAGCGAAAGGGCAGAGGCAAGAGACGGAGACAAATTCATCGTAAATAGATGAAAACAAGAACGTCTCTTTAAGTTGTTTTTTGTGGTGTTTAAATGTGAATTAGGTGTGTTTCCATCAGCTGGGTTGAAGTCAATAAATCGTCAACAAAAACAACAAAGAAAATGGAGAGAATCTTTCGGGAATTGATTAGTGTTGGATAAGTTGTTCTGTCATCTGAA
>JAXDDW010000063.1:1635000-1700000 GCA_034670385.1 Hoplostethus mediterraneus
ACTCGACTCCTCCGTCTCGTCGAACTGATTCACTCAATCACTGTCTCACACACACGCACACACAGATTAAAAGGGCCCGGCTGCAATCAGCCTTAATTGGCCTCAGCCGGTGCTGGATCCAGGGAGAGTCAGTCGACTGACTCACCTCTCTCCTGGATCCAGCCTAAGCCTCACCCCCACCCTCCCCCCCAGTCTGCCACAGAGAATCACACCAATTGTGGGGGAATCTTATTTGATCATTTTCCCTTTATCCAGGTGAGCTCCCAGACCAGTTGTTTGACAAGGCCGTACAGTCTGGTTGTGCAGCGTCATTTTTCACTTTGTAGTTTGCCGTTACCCAGAGGTCTTTTGACAGTATTCCTCTGTCAGCTTACTTTTTGACATTCAGTACCTTGAGCGGATAAGTGGTCTTTTCAAAACCTCTCCTTTCTTCATCTTCTTTTTTTTGTGTCAGCAGTGTAGA
The DNA here is from genome assembly GCA_034670385.1 of Hoplostethus mediterraneus. Taxonomy (NCBI): domain Eukaryota; kingdom Metazoa; phylum Chordata; class Actinopteri; order Trachichthyiformes; family Trachichthyidae; genus Hoplostethus; species Hoplostethus mediterraneus. Next base: position 1,635,464 of record JAXDDW010000063.1, read on the forward strand.
GAAACACATAGAGCCTAGTGCACTCACCTCTACAGTCCTAGCAGAGCTATGAAAGGAGGAAGGCTGTATCAGTCTATTTCTGTTCTGTTTGTTACAGAAGGTGGAAGGATGCTCGGTTTATCCAACATCAGGTATTTTGTTGTTGTACCATTGCACTTCCTCAGTATCTGTTGATTCCTCCACAGGCCGCTATGCGTTCCAGCTGTGGAAGCCTCTCGGTCAGGTCTTCTCTGAGACGGTGAAGAAGATGCCCACATCGGTGAGCAATGACTGAACCACCTCACTCTCAGTCCTACACACCTGACCCTAACTCTCCTCGGGTTTTATCTCTTTCACCTCTCTGTGACTTGGTACATTTACTTGTTATCATGGAGCTCAATGTTAAGAGTGCATTTCTGCACCCTCGTAATACATGTCTGCATCGTTCTCTATCACTCCAGGCCTTCTCATCATATTACAAGGGAGGCTTTGAGCAGAAGATGACCAAACGAGAGGCAAACCTCATCCTTGGCATCAGGTAATAGGATATATGTTTGTCTGTGTCTGTTAACACATTAGTGGTTTGAGTTAACATTGCAGGATTGGCTTTATAGTTTTCCGGTCCACTGAAATGCAGTGTGATCCTTCTGTGTTAGTGTCTCACACTGCTCAGAGGTGAATGATGATTTTGATCGTGTGTGTGTGTGTGTATTCTGTGTTTTATGTCCAGCCCCACCAGCACTAAGGGCAAAGTACGAGAGGCCCATCGGAGGATCATGGTCCTAAACCACCCGGATAAAGGCAAGCTGAAACCTTTAATCACCGCCTCAAAAACACAATTCACATGATTTATACTTTTTGTCTCAGCCAGTTTAGTTTGATTTCAATCTACCTGATCCAAATGATTTTCATTTGACACACATATTCACTGGCTAGAGTCACAACTTAAATAAACTGATGCTGTCCAAGGCTCTTATCAGTGAAGTGTGTACGTGTAAGATAAAGAATGCAATAAGGGTGAAACCAGTGTTGATGTGTTTGGGCGTGCAGGTGGATCTCCATACCTTGCTGCTAAGATCAATGAGGCCAAAGACCTTTTGGACAAGGAGGCCAGGCGATGAGCTGGACCTTTTTGAAGGGACATTGAGAACCGTTGCAGACCTCCATCACCCCGTCCACGACCTCGACTCCTGATACCTGGACTTCCAACCAGATGGCTCAGTCCCGTCCGTATTCCTAAAAGATGTCATGCCATTACCACCGTCCCAGCTCCCCCATTTCTACGTTTCCATGCAAGGAGAATTCTGTTACTCACATAACCTGGTTTTGGGTCGATGTGTGTCGAAGCGTCATCACTGGTTTCAAAAGGTTATATGGGTACACGGTGGTGGGCAGTACTTACTATTAATATTGGGATCTTCATTTCTTTCCGCTGTATTAGAAGCCAGCTGCCACTGCTCAGTCAAAGAGGGAGGGGCATATTCTCTCAGTTGGTTTATTCATGGTTCAAGTAAACAGCTTAGCCTGAACAAGACCTGAACCAGACTGTGGACAATAGCCGGGTTGCCATAGAAACACTGCCAGTGTCTAGTGTACGTAACCCCGTCCCTGCTCCCAGCCCTGTAGACTGTATGTTGCATACATCCTGACTCCTGATTAAGGAGGAACTCATCTCTATACATTTTTGTACATTGTTACCAGCAAATGCATGGTTAATAAACAGTTTTTAATCTAGTTTATCTTATCCCAGGCAGGTAATGTTATTTTTTTGGTGTATAACTCATGTTAAGTATTACATGCTCTAATTTATATAAAACCATAGAATAACCAATTCAAGTGTCTCCACATTCCCTATGGATGTGGTGAAACTGGACATAATAAAATGAAAATACATTCTTGAGAAGAGTATGGATGCTCTGTGTATGTTTGTGTGAGTGAGTGATTGCGCCTGATTGTATGGGCATGTCAGCCAAGAGTCAAGAGTCGGTGCTTTCTTTCTATTTTACTTTTTTCTTACTTCAGTTTTTCTGTCAATGAAAGTTTGGTGGTATTTTATTGCAAGCCCTGCAGTCTCTTGCATCTCAATGCATTTTGGTGGGACTTTAGTTGCAGAAAGGTCAATGCCTTTATTCTAGTAGAGCGACATGCTACTAAACTCTTATCAGTAAAAATGCACCTTGTGAGTGAAGTGGTGCAAAGAACACAGGCAGTGGAAAAAGTCTCCACCACTGAGTGCTTGTTTTCCACAGTAAAGGCTCCTGGCAGCTCTGATACGGTGTGAGCTGCATTTTCTTGGCCGGCTTTGGGTCCAGTGATTTTCCTCCCAGAGGGCAAGATTAATACCAATCAATACAAAGCCCATTCTGCGTAATCAAATTCATCCAGTGGTGAAGCATTTCTGTGCGGATGGAAAAGGAATCTTGCAGGGTGACGACACCCCGACGACAGGGGCGCCACTGCTCCCTGAATGGTTTGATGGCATGGAAACAATGCAAACCATATACAGTACCATGGTCCTCCCAGTCACCAGATCTTCACCTGTCTGATCACTTACTGGAGCTTTAGACCTTTATTTTGAAATGTACCCATCTGCATCAATGTCATGAACATATTCTCTGTGCTGATTATGGTTGCGTCATTACATCACCAGTAAATACCGGGATGTCTCAAGACACATGTTCCTGTTGGGTGGTATGGTGCAGTATTTCACATCATAAGTGAACTTGGAATCTCTACTTTTGTTTGAAATTGAATTATGTACAACAGATGGTCTCTATTTGGATCCCAGATCAGGCTATAGGGAGAGTATTAGAAATGCCATCAGATTGAAATGCAGTCCTTCAAATGTGTTTCAAATCAATTGTGTTTTCTTGTCATCATGGCAAGAGGTCACTGCAGAAACTCCTATTAAGTCTGTTCATTTTAGATATTTTGGAATTGCTTAATGCTGAATAAACATATTAGAGAAGACATTACAAAGAAAACCATTTTTGCTAATGGCCAATATCTTCTAATGACCGCTGTTAGACTTGCTTGATCATCCAATGCTCAGAATCTAAATTTGCCTGGTTGCACTTGAGAGGTCTTTATATGAGGATACAGTCACGTGGTTTTGTGTTGTTGACGGCCATGTTGGAAGACTTTCCCGCTAATGCAGGAAGAGGGCGGTTCTGTTTCCCAAATCATTACCGATATTGTGAGCTTTGTTTATCCTGTTGTTTATAGGCACTGTTAGATTTGCAACCAGCATCACCAATGTCTTCTTTGAGGAAAACCTTTTGTGAAGATCGGTCAGTGTTATTGGTCACAAACACCCAATGGGCAGTTTCCCCCCCCACTATAAATACTAGATGGAGGGAGAAATTTACTGGTGCCTGGACAGAGTCCTGCTTGAAGCTGATCGGAAAGTCCATGCTGATGCCACCAGGTGGCAGTGTTGCCATTCTCTCAAATTCCATGTGAGTCTGTGAGACCTTTAGTTAGCAATCACTGCACAGAGGAGGAGGAGGTGTTTTTTTTTTTTTATGTCTGTACAATATGTATTCTGTGTTTTGTGTCCAGTCCAGCCAACCATGAAGATGAAGGTATGAGAGCAGGGGTATGGTCTTATTATCCACCTACATCAAGACAACCCTTGGTGTCTATGGTGTCTATGGTGTCTATGGTATATCTTATTCCTTCAGTACTCAAGCCTCAGCAACTTGTCAAGTGTGTACAAATGAAGCAGCTGAACATTTGTTTCGTACAGCATCATGACCAAGCCTTGTCACAACAGTTCCCAGAGAGACAAATACTCCAGCAGGGTTTCCCAAACGCATCTCGACAACGCATTCTCTTTCCCTCCGATTGAATTGAACTGATTGAGTTGGACTGGAGTTGATAATTGCGTTACGGAGTTTGTGCCGGGAAACAGTACGAAGCCAGGTTAAGGTAAAGCAGACAGGACAAGTTTATGTGATTATGTGATGTTTGTGTGATTGATGTTTGCCCTCAAAAAAAAAGAGATTTGTGAAGTGAAAGTCGTGCGGTAAAGGGAAAAGAGGAACGAGGATAAAGGAAGGGGTGGAGGGGAGTGGTTGAAGCTGCCACATTTGCCACATTATGTGCTAGAAAAGTGGTGAAAGAAATGACACGGTCCCGGGTAAACCACAAGCACGGCGTGCATAAGAGTGCTCTGACGCTGAGTATTATCAGTGTCAACAGCTTTGAAAACATGACAAATGAACGGCATCAGCTTTCACTGACAGGTGGAGACTGGTGTTGAACGTCACGGTGGTGGTGGAGAAGGCACCTTTAGGATACCTTGGTGATCGCACGCTGCCGGCTTGTTAGCTCGCGTTCCAAATGTCTGCAGACTTACACGCTGATACCAGATTGACGCCGATGCCGGTCCATTCACTACCATTCGTTTCCCATTCGTTCCCATTCGTTTCCATTAGTTTACATGCGTGATTATGCTCTTTGTGGGAGTAAGCGTCGCTGCCCATCTTTCGCCGCAAGGCTGAAAACCCACCTCTTCAGGAGACACTACCCTGACCCTTCCTCCTAGCCTTGACTACTTGTCGTCACTTATGTGCCTGAGCTCTTGTTTACTGGCTCTTGGATACACTTGGATACACTTATTTGTCTTAGCTCTTGTTTACTGGCTCTTGGAGACACTTGAATACACTTATTTGTCTTAGCTCTTGTTTACTGGCTCTTGGATACACTTATTTGGATACACTTGTTTATTGGGTTCACTTATTTTGTCTTAGCTCTTGTTTTATTCGATTCTCTATTTGTCTCATTTGTTTAAGATAAGGAGGTTGCTAACTTATTGCACTCTTACCTTAACACTAGTTCTGCTCTTAGTTGCTTGTTTAGGAAGGAAATGCACTTATGATTTCTGGTGACTAGTAGTTTTCTTACCTACCTTTTGTTGAATGCACTTATTGTAAGTCGCTTTGGATAAAAGCGTCTGCTAAATGACTGTAATGTAATGTAAGCGTCATCGCGGTAACATAAGTGGACCGCGAGGATTTTTACTGGCATTAATAAGGACCAATCAGAACATCTGTACACCTTAATCACGTGTGATCCAGTCGTCCATGGTGTCCTTGGTGACGTAGCTCAAGTTGCTGTGTCGGTTGTTTGTCATTTCTTAACCACGTGTCACATGTAAACCGGAGTATTATCGATTATTGTCACTTTATAGAATCGTGTAAACAGATTAATAGGAGTAGTGGAAATAGGCTGCGTGGTCGTGCACGTGTAAACACCAGCCACTGTTAGCCAATGATATTTGAAGCGTCCTGTACATACCCACCCGCCATTACTGTTTATTTTAGTGTCAGACACATTCACCTCCTCCTCTCCTCTTGTCCTCTACTCCACTGTGCTTCACTCAAGGTTAATGGCCTCCCTCAGCCTCCCTCTCCAGAGAGGTGCAAACACACACACACACACACACACACATGGAGACACACACACACACACACACGCACACACACAGAGGGTTAGTTTTACTCACTGTGAAATGAGAAATGGCTTGTAGGATTCCTATCTAACTCTGGGCGATAAGGGCTGAGAGGAGGGGTGACTAAGCGGGGTGGGGGGGGTAATGACATAAGGAGGCAGGAGAGGAGGAGGAGAAAGGAGGCTGGGGTGCAACATAGGATGCTTAAATATCTGTCAAAAAGGCTAAAAGCAAAGAGGCAAGAAGCAAAACAGACGGGGGAGGAGAGTTATCACGTCAGGACAGTCCAGACAGACTCGGGTAAGTCTGTGATTGTTTAGTTTCTAGAACTCGTTGTACTGGATGAAACATCTGGAATCAAAACGAAGGTCGAGACAATGTTCGCTTGTTAAATGTTGGATATTGGCCGTGATGCAGGTTCCTCCCTGACCAGGCTACATTTAAATAGTCTGTTAAACCTACAATTAATTTTTTATTATTTTCTTTGCACAATTTATTTATTTAATTGTTTTCGTAAATGGATTCTTTATTTAAAGGACCTTGTATTTCATAGCTGCCCCTACCACTGAATAGGTGATGTGAGGTGATGCTAACTCACCTAAAAGTAATTGTATTAGTCTGGTTTTCAGTGAAGAGTTTTAGTGTCCCATGATGGTCTAAATGCTGTTCAGAGGTTTTCCCACCCTGCCAAGAATAAAATTCCAGGGGAAACACTGAATGCTTGTAGTTTTCTGGCATGAAAATGGTCAAATTTAAAGAGGCTGCTTGCCAGAAGTCGGATTCGAGACCAGACCGGTTCATTCAGAGAGCAGGAACCCCGGCACCTTAAACCGCTCTGCCATCCTGACAACTTGTGTGTAACAAGAAAAAAATATATGGTATTACTTTTATCCCTATCGTTCTCAGCTGCTCAGACACCCTGTATTGTTCCGTGTGGCAAATCCGATCCGTCTGGCAGGATAAAATAGTATTTCTATTTGACCCAAGTCTGGAAGCAATTACTAGCAATACGTCATGCTTTGACACACACACACACACACACACACACACACACACACACACACACACACACACACACACACACACACACACACACACACACACACACACGCACACATCCTTCAGGTGTTCTAGTGTTTTAGCGCTAGCCTTATCTGTGGTACCGTAGCTTACATGTCTGACCGAGACCACCAAGCTCACTTTTTCATCCAGATCATCCACTCATTTCATCCAATCAGCGGATGTCGCTTTAACTGCCAACTGTCAATCTGACCAGAAAACAGAGATGGAGTAATGATGGGAGTCAGGATGTTGCTACTTCCTGATTTTGAGCCAATGAGATCCCAGCAAACGTTTTTGTCGCTGAATAGATGTTGATACGACAGCATGCACCGGTGTTGAAAACCCATTTGAAAATAGAGCCAACATGAAAGTTGAGACCTGAATATCTTTCTGATATCGGTTCAAAACATTTTCCAAAGCTGTTTTAATCAGAATTTGTACTACTACTATAGTATTACACATGCTTTAGTAGTAGTGACTGAAAAGCATGGTCGGATATGCAGAGAGACTCACCTGCCCCAGGCGCTAACAGTCTCCGTAGCCAGGACAGCTTGCTCATTGACCCCTGCATGAGTAGACCATGCTGCCTCGGGTCTGTGACACACACACACACACACACACACACACACACACACAGTGCTAAGACACTCAGCTCAACTGCAAGAAAGTGAAGGACTGTGAGTGTGTGTGTCCGTGTGTGTATGTGTGTGTGTGTGTGTGTGCAGACACACACGAAGCAGCAGTGGATGCAGATTAAATGTGGCTGCTGTGCTGACGACAGCTAATGACTGGTCCCTGCCTGCATTCAGTCTACTGTTGACCTGTGTGTGTGTGTGTGTGTGTGTGTGTGTGTGTGTATTTGTGTGTGTTAACCATATCCAAAACATCTTGCACGTCATCTGTTGGCAGCATACCTGGACATACAGTCTCCTTCCACCTGCGTTGAGCAACAGACGGTGATATGATACAGATATGATGTGATTAGGATGAAAGGAAGCACAGGAGCAGGAAGGAGGAAACAGCACAGGATGGGGAAAGCGTGTGTAACGGGAACTGCTGACACAACGGAGGTGAGGACATTAAAACTCTCTTTTAATGGAGAGTTTTAGTGACCCGTGATGGTCTTGAATGCTGTTTCAGAGGCTGCCAAAAGTACAAATTGTGGGTGAAACGGCTGAATCCTCTTTTAATCATCAGCAAACCCCACATCGCTGAATAAAGGTTTTCAAAGTAAAAGTGTAATCGATGAGTCATTATTTGTGTTTCTCTTTTAATTTATCTCCTCTCTCTGCTGATGTTGAGATTAAAGCGTCGCTTGGACTAGTGGAGCTCTTCTTTTCCCACTGCAGGGCTCCGGGGCTGTTGAGCTTAAACAGATGGTAATGTATGGGAAAGAACTGAAAGAATTTACTTCTTCTGGCATGAATTTTCCTCTTTCTCTGATGAGGGTTTGAAAGGTTTTGCAGTGTCGGGCGGTTCAGAGCTTTCCGGGTTATTTGAGACAGACGCTGCGGTTTGGACTCGCCTAGATTTGCTGTACTCGTACATTTTTTTTTTTTTTTTTTTTATCATGAAATCGAATTTGCTCTCATTGTCTGGAAGAGCAGTGATGCAATACTCTGAGAACAGAGTAAGTAGAGATACACAGTGAGCTCTATAATGATGTGCAGAGCAGCATTTTTTAAAATTTCATCTTAATTTTATTGGGTATGTTGGCTTCCAGTGATACTGGATGTGGAAATGGAATGACTGTGAGATTAAAGTATTTTCATGCACAAGGAAGGAAGTAATACATAAGAAATGACAACCTGCTCCATGAACAATACCCATAGAGCAGGTTGGTGATGGGGGGGTTTGCTGCTATCATTTGTGAGAGTTCTGTCTTGAGTTTGAGATTGAGATTAGAGATATAGATTTATATTAAAATAGATTTTCATTTTTCATTGTAGATTGTGCTGCTCTGTCATTTTTTATCCGTGTTATCTAAAGGATGCCTGGACCTATCCAACCTATCCAGCCTCAACATGTTGCTGCAGGTCCTCCTGTATTTACTTGCATCTTCATTCTGAACGCCACCTGTGTTAAACCTCAGAGGAAATCTCGACCGTGTAACTGCTGTGCTGTTTCTGTATCCGAACGCCGCCTGTCAATTTTCAAAATAAGAGCGAAACGCAGACCAAAACATAGAGCAGTGCTGGATTTATTGGGTTTGTCTGGAGAATGTTGCCCCCTCGGGTTTTTCAAGAAACTCAAAATTAATGGAAAATGCCATGTAGTGTACATCGAGGGTCCCGGAGGCAAATATGTAGCGCAAGAATAGCTGGACGCAGATCATTCTGACTCTGGGTGTGGGGGCGATATGACCCGTTGTTTTATTTTTGACCTAATTGTAGCACCCACTTGATCCCATGGGTGAGATTCATCATTCCCCAAAATCTGATCAGTGGTGTCCAAGATCCCAAGTCACAGATGGACAAATGAACAAATGATAAAATACATGACAAGGGCAGCATTCAGGACCAATGTTCGCTCTAAATTGATCGTTTGGTGACATACATCTAATAATTCATCACGTTGACCAAATAATATCATGTCAGTCATCAGTCAGTGCTCCACTTTGTCCTCCCCCTATTTATATATTAGCAGGTTTAGACGTTTTGGTGGCAAATTATATTAGGTGCCATAAATTATTAGGTTGATTAGGGTGCCCTCTACATGAGAATGTAATATAGATTAAAATGTGTGTGTGTGTGTGTGTGTGTGTGTGTGTGTGTGTGTGTGTGTGTGTGTGTGTGTGTGTGTGAAATGCAGGTCAGTGTCCTGTGTTTGACTGTGATCTGGCCTTGCCTTCTCAGCCTGGGCTGGATGGATGAGTCTATTTCTGGCTGCTTCTCACTGGGAGCCCACATGAATGCCTCTGCCTCCCCAGCTGCATGCTGGCACGGTTGATTTTCATTTTCATCTGTGAAAAAAGCACTGCTTCACATGGGTCAAGAATCACTTTTTGTACTAAAGTCTTAGGGGATCCCAGACATTTGTTTCTGACAAGTGGCGGGGGAGATGTTGGCATATTGCATTGAAGACTTTGCTTTGTGAAAGTAACATCTGAGGAGATCGTATGTGTCATACATCCTATCTTATCTTCAAGATTCAAGATTCAAGATTCAAGAACTTTATTTGTCACATACACACACGGGGTGTGTAGTGAAATGAAAAAGGGGCAATGCTCAACGGGAATGTGCAAAAGGCCAATATACATAGTATTTACAGTAAAAAACCAACACAATATTTACAGTATTACGGTAATTACAGTAATTACAGTAAGAGCTCTTATATAAAAAACAACAACAATATATACAGTGAGAGCACTTTGGAAATGAAAATATAAAATATAAAATAAGAGGTAGGTAGGGGAAATCGTATGAATGTAATATACTATAAATTATGTGTAGTCATTACCTAAGTGTGTGTGTGTGTGAGTGTGTGTGTGTATAAGATGTGTGTATATCTTGTACAGCAAGATAGGAACAAAGTAAGAAACATGTGAGAGTATGCCAACCCTTGTACCAAATCTGTATCACCACACCACCATCATCAACTGTGAGAACCAACTGTGATTAAACTGATTCTGCATTTTTGAAATTTGGACATTCATTTGCTCATCTCATCTTGGTGAGCATGGTGGTCTCAAATAGCTGCTGTCTATGGACAGAGAAAAAAAGGAGAACAGAACCTCCTCCATCTCTCTCCTACCTGATGGTTTATATCAGGGGTGTCAAACCGTGTGCCGTGGAGGGCCGAGAGTATGCAGGTTTTCGTTCCTACCGAACAATACACCAGGTGATTCGACTGGTTATCACACCCTCAACCAGAGAGGAGGGACTAGTGAAATCACCTGGTGTAGTTTTTGGTTGGAATGAAAACCTGCATACTCTCAGCCCTCCATGGCACATGGTTCGACACCCCTGGTTATATGGTCAAAGGAACATTGTAAAGCCGCTATTTTCCCGACCTTTGCACTCCGTTGCTTGTATTTTTTGGTCTATTCTACTGTTGCATCCTTTGTAAGTCACTCTGGATAGCATCGCCAGATAAAGATGTAAACGTAACAGATACGACGGGACATGCAGACCGACTGGCTCCAGCCGTCTGTCTGATCCCTACAACTAGAGGAAGAGCAGAGGACGTCTACACATGGCTTTAGGCATTAGCTTCATTCATTTCAGGCTCTTCTCTTGTTTTGTTTATTTTCTTTCTCGCACACACACAGAGAGACACATGCTAACTTCTTAACTTTGTTAGTATCAACTGAAAGCAGATGGCAGAGTAACAAACAGGGTGATTTAAGGTCTCGTAATCGTCCCAACTGGGAGAGGAATTCAATAATTCAGAGCGATGATGATATGACATGAAAAAGCAGCAGAAACTGGAAACGTTCTTGTTCAGACAACTGAACAAAAGCAGGACTGGATTTCTTCAAAGCAACTCTTAACATTAATTATGATTGGCTGACGGCTCACAGGAAAACTCTCACCAGTAGGAACTTTAGTTAACACTTTACTTTAAAATAATAATCTGCACATTGTTCATATAAATAAATCCATTACTACTTTCTAACGCTGATTGATACCATATAATAGTGATTCAACCCAAAGCCAGTTCATGGAAGCTTTTTATCCTTGCTGCTCTAAACGTGTCTGGTAGGTCTTTCCCAGGAAGAATCCTCTGGCTCACAGGAAGTGATGTGTGTTTCAAGTGTCAAAATAATGCAGCAGCAACAAATAATAGAAGAAACAGAAGAAGAACAGGGTAGTTAGCATGAGCAGCGATAGCCACCGTGGCTGAACAGAACAAGAAACGAGCGCCGCCTACAGGAACTCAAATTTCACCAACAGAGAATCCAAGGGAAAAAAACGTCACAATACTAGACACACTGCTTGCCAGGACTGCTGTGTGTAATTCCCTTGCTGTGGGACAAAATGATCCCCGGGGGGCCTTCCCTTCCCCCCCCAGACTAACCTCCATCACATCACATCCTCCATCCTGACGACGGTGGTAATCTACACAGAACCGATCCAATTTACCACACAAGGCAAGAGCATTCCTCTCTCTAAAGCAATACCCACACATTAAAACAATTAAAAAAACACACACATATTATCCACTAATGCATTAATTGTTACCTCTTACCACCGTTTTCACAGTCTCTTCACAAACAGAAGCTTAGGCGCTCCTCCGCAGCCAAACCTGCCCCCCAACACACCAGCAAAATACCACACCTGTCACATCTTGTTGCTCTTTATTTAGAGGCCTAATATGCGTATTTCATTTCACAGCAATCATATCCAGCAATTCTCCAGCAGGTCACATCATGAATGGTATTCCAGGAGCTGTCAAAATAATCCAATAAAAAATAATGATATATGCACTCTGGCCTCGCGGTGTGTCTCGTTGTTGGAGCTTACTTCAAATGGCAAACTTTCCTTGTGGTGAAGTCGCTGATTACGCCAGGAGCTCCCTGCCACTGAAATCACCATGTTCTTCTATTCTTTCTTAGTTCCTGACTTGATTTGAGATCATGTTAGCAATTTAGTTACTGGCTTCCAAAATGAGTGGGTGTGTCAAAGCCCTTGACCTTGATATGGCATGCTTAGCAGACCAAACCATTTTTACAAAATGCGCACAACTTAATTGTCGACCTGCTACTATGTGATGGAAAATGAGAAAATTGAACTTATCCTGTTTCAACATGTATCACAAATGATTTCCAGGAAACATTTTTGATGAAATATTCCCCAAGTTAATGGAGCGTTACCCTCACCCAGGACTCCCCTGACTCCCCTGCTCCCCCCCTGACAGGGTGCAGTGGGAAAACACCACAGCAATGACAAAAGATACAAAATACAAAAAAACACAATCTCACAAATTACAAGTCATATTTTCTGGCATTAGGCTGCCATAATGTATTGTAATGAATGTGTGAATATCATACGGTACACAGTTATGAGGCTGTTACTAGTTATTTATTTACCATATGTTTATTTTGGTTATAAGGTATTATAAGCCACTTGACAATAATAACGCATCATGTCATATTGCATCATATAGTATTATGAATCTAGTATGCCACATTTATGAGGTTGTTATAAGCCATTTTGATGAGTTGAGTTCATGAATCACCTATATCATGTCATACCAGATACATATGATGTGATCCTGATGTTTATTATGTGCTTATGATGATCATATTGTGCCTTATGGCCAACATTTACTCACTGAGTCATAAGGACATTTATACCCGTGATGATCTTGATATTCAGGTCAGGTTTTTGAGTACAACGTTAATACCACGGTGTCATATTCCAACAGCAGGGCTGTCAAAAAGGCATTTGTCTCAGTGTTGACGTTTTAGCAGCAGAAGCCGAGGTCGACTGCTCTCTAACGCTTCAACACATTGACCAGGCAGAGGTTGCTAAGCAACTGTTGTACAGCATTCTGTTGTTCTGTTGTTGCACGATGACTACACACTCTTGTGATGCTCTTGAATGAGCCCCTTCACTGACATGCTCCACATAGCTGTTGGTTTTTGGCATCAATGAAGGACAAAATCATTCAGCAAAGCTTCTACGATGTAGGAGATCAGAAAGGTTGTTTTGAAAATGACACATCCTTTTTCAGTGTGTATTTTGTTTTGTTTTTTAAATAGAAAGATACACTAAAACCACAAGGCCTCTGTGATGAGGTCAGAAACAACCTCTACTCTACATGAGCGATTATGATAATCCACAGTAGAAAACATATCTCATTCTAGCATCTCATCACTACTTCTCTCATCTCATTTCACTTTAATATCATCCTCCCTTATGCCACACAACAGATTAGGGTTTGGCTGATATGGCCAATACTGATGTTCTTGTAATGAAGCTGCCGATTTTGTGCCAATATTCAATATCTTTAAATTTGACCATTTTCATAAAACTAATCCAAGTATTTAGTTTTTCTCCCTGAGTTTTGAATACAGGATAATATAATAATAATAATAATAATAATAATAATGTTAATGATGATAATGATGATGATGATGATAATAATAATAATAATAATAATAATAATAATAATAATAAGAAGAAGAAGAAGAAGAAGAAGAAGAAGAAGAAGAAGAAGAAGAAGAAGAAGAAGGAGAAGGAGAAAAAGAAGAAGAAGAGTAATAATAATAATAATAATAATAATAATAATATGCTATAGACAGCCTGTGTATTGATCAATTACATAATACATAACAAAGTGAATCATATCAACCATATCAGAGGAGGACACCACCTGACACACCGACACATGGCTGTAAACCTCCAGCAGATATTGAAACATACACGCCTCGACACTCTGTCATGAAAGACAACCTGAACCGCCAGGAGAGGCGACCCCCTTCTCCCCTCCCCAGGACCGGACCTCTCAGCTGCTGTGTTTCTGCTCAGCCCTGTCAGGCCTAGACTCTCATGTCTTACATCACCTCCCCCCCACCTAACCCCCTCCCCCTCCTCCCTCCCCCTCCTCTCCCCACGGCTCAGCTGTCAGACACGCGGGCCTGGCAGCTCTGTTCAGATGTAGGCCAGCCAAACAGCTTACAAAATCTGTGGCCAGGATCTAGGCTCCGAGGCTCGGGGGCGGGACTAGGGTATCTGGCAGAGAGACCCTGGATGGACTGCCGTGATGGTTTGGCCAGGTGACTCGTGTGTGTGTGTGTGTGTGTATGTGTGTGTGTGTGTGTGTGAGTGAGGCGAAGAGGCAGAGATGGTAGTTGCTCTGAAATTATAGGATGCTAGGCCTATTTTTGAAAGAACTCTGGTGTTCATGCAAGGCTGTATTTTACTGTGCTTCCAGGGACTATTTTACTTAACAATGCAACAACAAATCTTCTGGTCTCCAAACGAATACTTTCCTTTTCAGAGTAAAACACTTTTCAGCGGATGCCTCACGGAGACACAAGCCACGGGGCCAGATCTTCACATAATCAAAGCTACTGAACACACTCGATACATAGATACTGCACGCGCGGATAACACAGCATGCAGCACCCCTGTGACGCCCTGCGGCTAGGAACACCGCTTAACGCGATGGCGCATTCGCGGGGTATTTGCGCGGTATGTCCAACATCAGATTAGTCCACATACAATTTCCACACACACACAAGGGGATTTTTCATAGTAATGGCTGCCAGGTGTAATGACAAGCGTGCACTAGTCATTAGGAGGGAAAAAAGAGGCGCGACAACGGCAGGGGCAGCGGAACAGGAGGAGTACGACGAAGCGGCGCCTCGACACCGGTGTCAACAAAAGGGAGCACAAGAGCCAGCGGCTAATTACAGCGGCTGTCAACAGGCTTCATTAGAAATGCAAGCACGGCTAATGGAACGCTGCTCCCACTCCCCTCTGCCTCCTCACACCGCTCCTGCTCGCATTATTTATAGAGCAGACCGGGGGTGTGTGTGTGTGTGTGTGTGTGTGTGCACAACACACACACACACACACACACGCTCACACTCACGCTTCCACATGGCGCAGGCATCTGTGCTGCATTCTAGTAGAGCAGTGGAAAAGTGACAGATTTTTTTTTTTTTTTTTTTGAGCCAGGAGGCTAGTTGGCTGCCAAGCTGCTTTCATACGGCGATGACAGGGTTGGAGTTTTTTTTTTTTTTTTTTTTCCCGCTTTTTAAAATAGGATGACTGTAAATGAATTCAACTTCCACCGAGACATCTCACATGCCACAATGTCTCAGCTGGTACCTATTAGGGTTTGGCCAATATGGGATATGTTTTGGACTGAAAGCTCAACATATTTTGTGCTGATATTCAAAAATCTTTAAATAGGATTTTCATGCCCACAAAAATGAGGTATTCAGTGTTTCCCCCCGCCCCCCCCAAGAAAATGCATCCGTGTCTTGTCAGAGCAGGAATAAGAACCAGCATTTGGACCATCAGCATTTGGGTTAGCGGCTCCTTAAGGCAGGGTGAGGCAGGACTGACACCCCTGAAGCTGGTTAGTAAAAGCCTCTCAACCTCAATCTCAAGCCTTTCTCTCCTGCCAGCCGTCTGATGTACAACTAATAATACAAACATCCATTAGGTGTAAAACTTCATCATACGAGAGGTGGACGAGACTGACCGGCTCTTATCTGAGTTTTAATAAAAGGCCAATACCGGCCAAACCGATCGTTCTCCCCCTAGTAGATCCGACCGCAACTCACCGCCTCGTGTTTATCGAGCAGCGCGGAGAGGAATGGAAATCAAATTCAAGAGAGAGAGAAGGACAAAGAGAGAGAAGGACAGAAGGGCTGGAAGTAATTACTGCCCCCCGTGTAATCATCAACAACCAGCGCAGACAAATATTTCCTCTGCATTTGCTTGTTTGTATTTGAACAATGGACACCGAAAGTGGCACGGAGAGAGAAAAGGGAGAGGAGGGAGATAGATGGAGGGGGTGGGACTCGATGAGAAAGAGATGGAAGAGGGGAATACTGAGAGAGGAAAAGCACAAGAAGGATGGAGGAGGAGGAGGAGGAGGAGAGCGGCCGAGGAATACGATGAGGGAAAGGAGAGGTATGGATGGGAGCGATGTGGGATTGGGAGACAATGGCCGATATGGGAAAAGAAAGCTGCAAGGCAACACTGTCCTGGAATAACCAGACGCCTTATCCCAACACTCAGTCAAGGTCACCTTGCATCCTAGACGCGGTTAGACCCATACGTCTAGACGCTATTGGCCAGTAATAATGAAGGTTCCTCTCTGACCACAGCTAGTGAAGATGTTTTTATTATTATTATTGTGATATCAGATAGAAATCATTCACGGGTGTCAACCTGCCTCCTTAAAAGACGACACTGATGTTTTGGCCCGTTGGTCAACTTACCTTTTATATGACGAGTGGATTGGTAGGTAAACAAAAACAACAACTCTGGATTAGCGATGTGAGATAATGCTAGTTGTAACGTACCGTACGCTTGCATGTAAGTGTGACGGCTCCCTCCCCCCTCTGTCTGCTGTGTTCCCTCCAGGTGATTGACAGGCAGAACTGGGAGGGTCATCAATGAAGATGTAAATCACATGGGTTGTCTCTCTCTCTCTCTCTCTCTACTCCCACCGTCCACCTGGTTGGACTGTTTGACTGCTCCTTTTTTTGGTTCCCACACACCCCCACATCATACTTGTTTGTGTTTGAGGTTAATTGTGTTTTTTTTTTAGTTTATTAGTTGTTAAGTCCAGTGAGCCTGGGCTGTGACAGAAATACCTAGAGACACAAGAGGTGATTTTGGTGGTATTCCCATGTAAAAGCTAAACCAAACCAAACCAAACCAACAAGCCAATTTCCCAGAAAGCCAGTGTAGTCCTTTAAGGAGCCGCTAACCCACCTAAAAGAATTTCATTAGTGTGGCTTTCAGTTTTAGTGGCCCATGACGGTCTAATGCTGTTTCAGAGGCTTTCCCCTTCCAAGAATACAATTATGGGAGAAACACTGACTCCTTGCAATTTTTTGGCATGAAAATGGTCAAATTTAAAGATATTCAATAACGGCACAAAGGCCTTGAAAAAACCCCTCAGAGCCAGAGTCTCTCCTTAACTCTGGCGGACGTTTTGTCGCCATCGCACAAAACCACCTGTCCTGGACGGTGGGACGCTCCTGCATAAATCAACAGGAAAACAAAAGCACCAGGAGTAAAGCTGGTGAATGTGGGAATAAAGGCGCCGCCAGCTGTTGTATACAAATAGCGACATGAACACTGAGGGGCCCATAGAGAGAGAGAGAAGAGAGAGAGAGACAGAGAGAGAGAGAGAGAGAGAGGCCTGCTGTTGACACAGTCAAACCTATCAGAGCCATAAATACTGCATTGAGAGTTCCAGCACTTCTGCTCATTCCTCTTCTGCACAAGCCATTGTGTGATTATGCATGTTCCCTATTCAGGAGTGGTGTATAAATAGCAAAGCACTGCCCCAAATTGTGAAATTGGTTTTCCTCTTCTGTCAGGCCCCGAGGAGAGAGAGAGAGAGAGAGAGAGAGAGAGAGAGAGAGAGAGAGAGAGAGAGAGAGGCAGCCGTGTAAAATCTTGCAGCCTAACCAAAGTCAGAGACAAATACAGGGACTGGGGGATGCTGTGGTGAGCACTCCGCTCCGCCTGCGCTAATGGAGACGGGGGGAGATCGTCTGCAAGGTTCATCATTTAATAATGGAAAGTAACAGTATGCAATTTATTCAGTAGCACAGACACGCGCTGCATTTTGGAGGAAGCTATCAAATGAATTCATACATTATATGTTAATACAGATGAGAAAAAGGAGGATCGAACTGATGCTTTTTGAATCAGCGCCACAACCGTTAACTGAAGAAGGGAATAATCTTGTTATGTTCGTATTTTGAAATTGACTTGCGACGGGAATGAAGGGCTAAACAATTACGACAGAAGCAATTACAGAAGTGTCTGATATGAGATTAATGACGCATCAGGTTAATGAAACGATTGTGCTGAAATGGAATTTAATTAGCCGAATAAAGAAAAGTGTTAAACATATTAAAAGAGCTCCACACGTGCCTTAGTACGACTCTGTTTATGACATTCTCTTAAATCTGCAACCTTTTTCTTGCCATCAACTGTTCAGAGAAAGATCCTAGTCAGCTGTTTGAGGGAAACTATTTCATCGACGCAGATTGAGTCAGGAGATAAATCACTGAATAAAAGCAAAAGAGATGGAAAATGTGACGCTTCAATTTATGTGTGTGCAGACGGCTGAGCTGGACACCACGCTGCTGCGGAAAATGGAATGAAAGAGAGAAACGACGGGTTTGAGGAGGGGTAATTCTCCACAGATCCCCACAGTGAGATTGAAAATGTTTTTAAAATGACTGGTGCTGGTGCGAAAGTGAAACTCACTAGACGTCATACTATCGCAACGTTTTTTTTTCCCACAGTCCATCCATCCATCCATCCATCCATTTTCGACCGCTTCCCCAGCCACAGTCACCAGCTCATGCAAACTCAGAACATGCAAACTCCACACAGAAAGGCCCCGGGAGATAACCCCCCCCCCCCCTGCTGGTGAGTCTGGGGTGCCCAGGTGGGTTATCTCCCGGGCCTTTCTGTGTGGCGGTTTGCATGTTCTCCCCCGTGTTCACTCGGGTCTCCTCCTGGAAAGAACCCCGTCTAAAAAACATGCAATATCCAGTTGGCTGTCCCCGACGAGGACGGAGACAAAAACACCTGGAGTTGGTCCCCCTCTGCTCCCTGGCCGGCTTGGAGGAAGATCGGCGGGGATGGGATAAAGAGCAGATTTCATTCAACTTGGACACTCTAAAAAAAAAATGCATGTGTGTGTGTTGTGCGGCCATGTATAGTGTGCAATGTTGCAAATAAAAAGTCCTTCTTCCTTCCTTCCTTGCATGCTAGGGGGATCCCAAGGCATCCTAAGGGTGAGTCCAGATATCCTACGAAGGATACACACAGTCTCCACAGTCTCCCCCCCCCCCACACACACATGGATATACAGCACAGTGTGTGGCGTTATGGAATGAAACCCTTCGCACGGCTTTCCATCACTCCAGGGATTAAGTAGACGTCACTCCGATCAGATCTACTCGGCTGTTGATTTCTTTCTGGAGTGGATTTGCCTGACAGCGGAGGAGATTTAGGATCCATATTCATAGTCAGCTGCTTTTTCCCGTCTGATGCTATAGATTGGGTTTGACACAGAAAAGTGAAGCTCTTGCCCTAGTTTCTCATTTAGATATCCTGTGCCTGAAAAATGAAAATGTTGAGCGCTTGCACGTCACACCCACACACACACACACCCACACACACACACACTGGTCCATTATCAATAAACATCTCTGTTGCGGTTGTGTTACATCAGAAACAGCTGGGTGGGTGTGGTGGGTGTGAACCGTCATTTACATCATCCTGTCAGCCGGATTCACCGATTCACAGATTGAGTTTGAAAGTTTAGATAAAAACACCTTTATTTAATTAGAAAAAAAACACAACATAATTTAAACGAGTAGGTACAAGAAGAATGCATACCGTCATTGTTACCACCGCTATCATCATCATCATCATCATCATCATCACACCAAGGCCCATGGATAGAACATAAACAAGACGGGACGGGTTTCCCAAAAGCATGAAAGCACTAAAGTCACTTACAATGGAACAAATACAAACGTCCACGTCTGATATGACCGATATGATTTATTGTATAACTGATCAATACCACACAGGTCGTCTATGGGAAGCCCTTAAACCGAATTGATTCCAATGTGACATTTTGACTACATCACAGTTATGATTATTATGATGATTATTATTATCCTGGCTTTCAGTGGAGAGTGGTGGTGTCCCGTGGTGTAAATCCTGTTTCAGAGGCTTTTCCACAAACAGTTATTTATTTATTTTTTTGTGCATGAAATGGTCAAATTTAGAGACATCTGCACGTTGGCGATCAGCAACTTAAATCCACAACAATATTGGTATGGACCAGTATCGGTCCAACTTGAGTTAGCACTATGGTGCTGTTGGGAAACTTACAGTACCAGTCAAAAGTTTGGACACACCTGTTTTTGTTTCTCATGATCTTAAAGACATTTTGATATAAAGGCTTGATGCTTAAATGCTTGAAATTTTCTTAGACAAATTAGAGAAGTTGATGCCTGTGTATGAATTTATTAAGTAGTTTTCATTTAGACTTTAGAGGTGGAGAATGTTGAACCACAATGATTAAATCATCATTTTAAACACTCACATAGTGATTGTGGCCTTTAAAAGTTCATTTGTGGAATTTCTTTGCTTGTTAATGCCAAAGGGTTTCTACTTTGAAGAATCTAAAATATAAGATAGTTGGGTTTTTTTTTTGTTGTTGGTCACTGCATAATTCCTTTTGTGTTATTTCACAGTTTTGATGACTTTACTATTATTCTAAAATAGTGGAAAATAAAGAAAAACCCTTTCTATGAGTAAGTGTCCAAACTTTTGATTGGTACTGTATATACCCACATGGATGGGGCCACTCCAAAACCATGGGGGGGGGGGGGGGGGGGGGGGGAGCAAACCTGAAGCAGTGATGCAGAGTGAAACCAGGCATTGAACAGCAAACACCTCCTCAACAGTCAGGATGTACCCTCACCGTCCTCCCTCATCCCTCCATTCCCAATGTCATTCTGTCACACAGCTCCCCTCGCTCCTCATCAACACACACCCCCTTCCTTTTTTTTCTCCTCTCTCAACTCCCCATTCTTGTCCTCTATCTTACCATCTTCTTCCTCCTTCTCTCAATTCTCTCAATTCAGTCAAAAATAATTCCTTAATTTGCGGTTTGCGACACCGGCGTTGGTTCCTGAAAGAGCTCAAAAGACATTTCAAAAAGCAGAACTCAGGAGAATTCAATCATTCATCTTAATTTCATCACATTGTGTAAAACGTTTAAGCCTGCTGCCTCTTCAGTGAACAGCTTCTTTATATAATGCAATACTTAAGCTGAATGATTGAATTGAGTATCTCTCCCCTTCCCCCCCCCCTTCCTTTGCAAGACTCCATACATACCCTCTGTCATTCCCAAGCCCCCCCCCACCTCCACCTCCATTAGTGGGAATCAATTGTCGACAGGTGGGTTAGGGCGTTTTCACACCAAGTTGGTTTAGAGTATTTAAAACCCTGGAGTGTTTTCCCCCACGTAGTTGAGTTCATTTGGCCACATGAGAACACAGCGATAATAGTACAGTACTTTGGTTGGATTCATCTGTGGATGCAGTTTTTGTTGGAGTGGTTTCCCCCCTTAGTTTGATTTGTTTGGCCACACGAGAACGCAGAACTCAAACTGCGATCTTGTTGAGAGGAAGGTTTCTCCTTTCCAAACCCAACCCTGGAGGGAAAACGGGATCCGATCGCGATTCGACCCAACGACAGGAAGCACTGTGCGTTATGAATTATGGGTTAAAGGTTAAAGTTTTACCCCAGTAGCAAGTCCTTTGTTTAACCAAATTCCTGACCGATGAAGGAAATGACTGCTCCCAGTTGGCTTTGGTTGATAAATGATGGTTGGTTTGAAATTTGGCAGTGTGAAACATAACTGAACCGATGCGTAATCCAACAAAAGGAACTACTTTTGTACTCTCTTTCCTTCAATTCGGGGGTACTGCCGGGTTTTTGTGCTCTGAGTGTGTCAGGGGAAAAGACAACAATGGACCACGATTCAGACCGAAGCAGGTCTGAGGTTTGAAAGCGCCCTTACATAACCAGCAGACAGCGAGAGGGAGGAGGCGTGTCTTTAGGTGTCACCTGTTCCGATCCTGTCGCAGTCCGCCTGTCACCATGATATATATGAGATTAAGAGAAACTGATCAGTCCATATCAGTGAATTCAGGAGGTGGATTTTATTTTCCGTCCGTCTATTCCATTGTTTCCACGTAGAGTTTGCACTTGTAGTTCATTTCCAGTGTCTGATTGAATGGAGATCAATGGAGATATCTGACGTGATTCACGAAGGAACACACACACACACACACACACACACACACACACACACACACAGCCTATTGCTGTGCGTGTGTGTTCTGCCTGCGTCACGCCGACCCGAGGCTGTCGAAGCCGCAGAACTTCCACCGCTTCTCCAGAGTCGCGCCGACGCCACTGAGCTCCTGCCTGAACATGCTGGGAAGACGAACCATCAGACGCTCCAGCTCCACCGCTGACACCTGCAACACACACACACACACACACACACATATATATATATACAGTCATATGTGGTGGAGGAAGAGATGACATTTTAAAAAATACACACACAAACCAATAATAATAATAGTGCACACACAAACAGGGAGAGGGAGAGAAGAATCATATTTTAAAAACTGCTAATTTTAAATTGTTACTTTAACATAGTGATATCAAATTTGTTGTTTAAAAGAAATGTTAATGGTGACACAAATAATATTTGCCAATTAAATCAGCTGAAATTAATTAAACTGAGATGGAAAGACAGACAGAGTGATTGAAAAAGCAGAGAGAGAGAGAAAAAATGTCACTTCAAAACACTTTCATGCCAAATGTATGAGGCCAGATATTTTGGTTGTGAGCTTTCTTCATTAGATCTGGTCTGGAAGCTACTGTGTGTGTGTGTGTGTTAGTTTACCTTTGAGTCCAATCTCTGGATGTAAGACCACAAGTACTCAATGTTCGCCCCAAACGGATGGACATGGAGGAAGGTAGATATGATGCCTGCAGAGAGAGGCACAGATTACCTCGTTAGTAAAAGTACTGAATTGGACATCACCACATGGCAATTGAGAAAAGTCATAACGAATCATTGCTTGACAGACAGGAGAATCTCTGTTCACATTGCAAACATAATGAGATTGAAGAAGAGATCCTAAATATCTACATAAACAATAATAATATGAATGTTCAGTGATAGAATCAAGAGTTTACAAGCCCTGACAGATGAAGATGAAAGATGAAAAATAGGTAAGGAGAGACATACAGGTGATACTTTTGTCTATGTATGCAACAATTCCCAGACTAAGAGAAATAAAGATGAATATTGACCAGTAATAAATATCTGTGGAAACTGTATGCATGTATAAACTTGTGTAAACTTGCATTATTTCTTTTTAATATCCGTGAGTGCTTTGGCAGCACAAGGAGGCATGTCAAGCCAATAAAGCCATTCTGATTCAGAAAGGGAGAAGGAAAGGAAGACAGAGAGAGAGAGAGAGAGAGAGAGAGAGGGAGGGGAGGTGAGATGGAATTAGATATGAGACGTAAAGATGCAGGGCTCCAGCAGGGCGGGCAATCTGCATCCTCGTGAAGTGCTGCCACAATAAACAAATGGCGGGGCAGCTCCATAAAAAAATGCTGGCCGGAGCAGAAACAGCACTTGAGTTGATTACTTCTGAGAGGTCCTCTAAAGGTAAGCAGTCATGCAGAGGGGTGGGGGGGTGGGGGGCTGGGGGGGGTAAGGGAATATAGTGCCGTCCCCCAGAGGACCCCGCACAGCCAATATTTATTTCCTTGATTTATGTGGCGAAACGCTGCCAATTACAGACAGGCCTAATTCAATTCCCTCCACCAGGCCTGCTCATATGGAACAGTGCCATTGGATGAGAATTGGGAGGGGAAAGAGGGAAAGAGGTGCCTGTGTGTGTGTGTGTGTGTGTGTGTGTGTGTGTGTGTGTGTGTGTAGCCTATGCATGTGTGTGCATACATACATACATCAAAACATCCGTCTAGTCCGAGACTTCACACATTTGCGTTACTTTCCAATACAATGTAAGTTAATAACCGCATAGAGTATGTTGTGTCAAAATTTTAATTTATTATTTGTTGAAACACAAATGTGTGTTGTTCCAAACTAGACACACAGATGCGTGTGGTTACTCTATACCCATATATATGCATGTTTGTATTTCTATATATACACACATACAGTATATACATATCATTCTGATTTGTGTGTGTAAAGATGGGCTGTGCCTGTTTTTTTAAATGAAAATCTTACAGTAGCAGCAGCTTTGCAGGTTGCAAGCAGCCAGGGAGGAAGATAGAGAGCTCTGGCTCTGCTCTCCTTCATATTTGGTTTCTCTGGGCGCCACTAAGAGAGATAAATGTGCTGCTTTTTCCTCTGCTCTGGACAAAGCAGTCCCTTCAGCACAAATAGCATGCAGTACACTCTATGTTTTTCTCAAGGTGATGTGAGGAAAAGCCACCAGCGCTACAGCTGCATGCATAACTTGAAGATTTATACAATGGGAAAGAAACAAAAGCAGCTCAAATGATTTCACTCCAGTTGATATGCAGGCCCTCCGGAGAGGGAGATGCATCTCTCTGAGCTTGGAAGAGGATGGCAGGAGAAAAAAAAGAAGACAAGGAGAGAGAGAGAGAGAGAGAGAGAGAGGAGGATTTCGGAAGTGTGTGTTCTGCAGCCTTGTCTGTGGAACGAGTTGAGTTAGGGTTTGTCTTGTTCTGTGGTTCTGGTTGAAAATCCTCTTAACTCCCAGACACCAGAAACAGACTGTGTGTGTGCAAACATGATGACAGCAGTGTGAGTTGAATGGACTAAGGGACATCATTGTGTGCATGTTTCTACATATATGTGACTATATTTTTCTGTATGTATTTTTGTGTGGGCGTGTGAATTTTCATTATCATCCCTTTACATTTCACTTAAGGGTTAGCTTTAACAAGATGCTTTAAAGCCACTCTACCCCATTGTGTTACCCATGCAGGTGAAAGAAAAGCACTATGCTGTGATCAGATCAGAGGAGCTCAGGAAGCAAGTAGTGAGTGCGCATCAGTCTGGGGAACGTTATAAAGTCATATCAAAAAGATTTGGGCTCCATCAGTCGACTGTGAGACAAATAAAATACAAATGGAGAATATTTAACATGACAGCGGCTCTGCCTAGAAGTGAACATCCTTCTAAAATATCACCAAGATCCGCAGGAAATATATTAAACAACCCAAGAATAACAAGCCTGTATTTCTGTATCTGATGTCATCCACCAACAATAAGAGGAAAAGAAAAGGCTTCTGTTCAAGGTTAGCCAGGAAGAAGCCTTCACTGCCTGTCTAGCTTCCCATCTTAATTTTGCCAGAGACACCTGAAACGTTTGTTCATGCCAGACAGCCTTCAAACCTCACTGAGTTGGCCAAGTTCTGTAAGGAGGAGTGGAGCAAAATCCTTCAAGTAAGATGCCAGAGATGTTTACTCCGAGTCATCGCTGTTAAACGAGGTGCCACAAGTTATTGATTGAAGGATATAGTTAAATAAATAATGAAATTATATCATATTTATGTGTATTTCTTTTTGGGTTCTTTAATTAATATATCGTCATATCGATTTGAGATTCATATTAGGATGTTATAAGGCTATTCGTCTATAATATATGAAATAATGTCCACCCCTGAGGGTTGGCAAACCTTCGAGCATGACTCTATATACTGTATAATGCATCATTGGCTTAATCTAGAGTCATGTGAAAGAGTTCATAGAATAAATGGAGGCTGGAAATGGAACGCTTCCCAATTACAGATGAGATAGTTTCCCCAGATAAGCAGAGAGATAAGATATGTTTTCTTAAATCGCTTATATGATATGCAATTATGAAGCAGATGACTCCATAGCTATATCAATATATAATACAGGGGCTTTCGCCTCAGTCACAGAGTATCCATATTTTATTAACTTCATGGGGTGGGAAGACAGTGTAGCAGATGGAAACAGAAGCAAAGTCAACTGGTCTCGTGTTTGTGTGCATGTTTAAAACATGGAGTGGAGAAAGTCTTAATCAAAGACTACAAAAACTGAATTGATGTTGACCCATAACGTTAGCTAGTGTTAGCAGTCAACTACTTTGCTAATGTTGTTAACATTATAATTCCGTATCACAAACCAACAGGGTATAATTTGTATTAATTGTCAGGATTTATCTTTAGTATTATGAATATGTTAATATTATGCTTCATATCCTTAATCAAAGACTACAGAAACTGAATTGATGTTGACCCATAACGTTAGCTAGTGTTAGCAGTCAACTACTTTGCTAATGTTGTTAACATTATAATTACATATCACAAACCAACAGGGTATAATTTGTATTAATTGTCAGGATTTATCTTTAGTATTAGGAATATGTTAATATTATGCTTCATATCTTCAGCAGCACTTTTTGACAGTCAAATTGTTCATGCTAGCTGTGTCTGCTAGCCAGCGCTAGCGTAAGGGGATTTTAGCTGGTTAAACTGACCCTGTTAAAACTAGTTGTGGGTTACAACTAACACAAATAAAAATTGTTATTTGGAGATTAATGTGACGTTAACAGCGTTAAGTAACTGACTGCTAACATTAGCTAACTTTATGAATCAGCATCATAGATGTTCCTTCAATCTAGCTGCTCTAGCCTTTCATTTGGACCTTCCCCATCTCTGCTCATCTCTCCACCATCTTGGAGGAGAATTATTTCTTTAAATATATAAATATTTTTTGTTAAAACTGTTTATCTGTTTATCATTGTCTTCCAGGATGTGTTTGCCACCCACAGAATGATGTCAAATATTGCTGCCGTGTGAATAGAGCCTTTGCAGTTGCATCACAAATCATGGAGATCCAGTGGAGAATTGACTTTGCACAAATAATGGCTATGAATATACACTGTTGCCCAACTTCCAACTTTATGGGCAACAGTGTATAACAATAGAGCAAAAATGATAATGAAAATGATTGTTGTGGAGTGGGTATAGGTACTATACCATTGGTCAATTTCATGTCACTTGCAATTGGGCTGGAAATCCTTCAAACAATTGTACTAAAAGACCGCATCAAGAGTGTGTGTCTGGAACTGGACACCAGCACTTTAGCTAAGCAGATACTAGGGCAAGCTAACTAGCAAGCTGATATTATCAACACAAAATTGATAAAAATGATACTTTACCAGTCAAAAACAGCACGGAAAGTAACCATGTAACGTGGTACATTGTACTACGTCATCAGGTGAATTATCTACAGTGTGGTCACATTTACCCAGTAGGAGGGCCTCCTTCTCTGAGGTGACGGCTCCTCTCATAATGACTTCACTCCGCCTCTCTCTGGTGTGGTATAGGGAGGGAACACACCCGTTGACCCCCTGTGCACGCGCACACACACACACACACACACACACACACACACACACACACACACACACACACACACACACACACACACACACACACTCATGATTAAATAAAAGGCAACAACTGGCTATGTTTGTGAAGCCTCAGCCCATACAAGGTCAACTGAGAAGCAAATAGCCTTTTACTAAAAGTGATTTTCAGACTGATGTAAGTAACACCAGTGTACTTCAAATACAGGCTACACTCGCTCACTGTATGTAGCATGTTTTATGTATCAATGTCCTTCTGACTAAAATCAGTTTCCAGTCCAGTAGCTGTGGGGGCAGAAGTTCATCTCCTACTGTGTGTGTGCATCTTGACTCCCAAAGGCTCTCTGAACGTTGGTGAAGTGCTGTGAGGTAGACAGCAGGGGAGCCCTATGGGGAACCACCACTAGGACCACAAGCCACTCTCCTCTGCCTGACGAAAATAACACATAACAAATAACACACACAACGCACACGCACACACACACACACACACACACACACATACACCTCACCCCCAATGCACATCGGCAATCTCCTAAACTCCTGAACCCTATGGTGGCTCCATCAGTGCTATAGTGTTTGTGATGTACTCTGTGTATGTGTGTGTGTGTGTATGCTCATATTGCAGTCTTTAACCCTGCTGTATAGTATAGTTTTACCTTTTCATGTACCTCTCCATTGGTCCCCTCCACAGGCTCCAAGTTGTTGTTCAGCAACTAAAGAGAAACAATGCAACCGCAGAATGAATCAGTTGATTCTGATGAATCACTGGTGTGAAAAAAACATGGTGAGACAAAAAAGTAGAAATTCAGCCACAATAGAGGAGTTCTTGCTTTCGTTCCTCTTGTTTTATGCATGGCTTTGTTCAGATTATGAACAAAAACAGAGCCAGACACCCTGGAGAGAGAAGTCAAAAATGCAATGCAATCTCTGTCCAGCTGTTTGCCTGTTATGTCTGTCTAACCATCCATCCACTAGTGTCAAAATATGTCCTCTCATGTGGTCCAAAAGCAGTAAACTGTAAAAACAAAACGCTGATTCTATAACTGATAAAAGATATGGAAACGCATGGAAACAACCTTCCTTTATTACTGGTTAATTCATGTTGAATTCATTGTGTTCCCACAGGATTAGGGTTAGATGAGGTCTGGATGAGGAGAACCCTTAGTGCTTAGTTATGTTTAGTATAAGGATGTGGATTCTGCGAGGTGGACCTATCACTTCAGCATGTGTATACGAAAAGAGTTTTGTTAAAATGAATCGTGTAAAAAGTTAATATAATATACCATATATGCTGACGGTATACCAATGTGATTAAAGGTGCTACATGTCGCATTTTAACATCAGTACATCATTACCACATTCATTTTGAGACATATAAGTACTGCAAAACAAACAACACCATGGCGCAGAACAGTGGCAGCCTCCATCGCGCTCTACACTACATTTTACATCATGCGCCATAATGTCAAATTTGGCGGGAAATCTGCTGGATTACTTTATGACAGAAACATCCTCTTTGCAACTGGAAAACAGATGGGTTTATGGGTAATGCCACCTTCATTTTGAGAAACACCACCACTAACAATTCCACTGGTGTTAGACAGAGGCTACCAATCGTCTCGAGCGTGGTCTCATTTATTTACAGTAGTTATACCAAGGCGTCACAATTCATTTTTAAAGTTGCTACACATAGCACCTTTAAACCTGAACTGTTAAAAACAGTCCTCTCTTTCCCCCTCCTCAACTCAGCCCACCTCCACCACCCTCATCTCCCTCTCCTTTCCTTATCCTCCACTCATCTCCTTTCCTTAAGCCTTAAGCGAGACTGTAACAGTGATTAAGGGCAATACAAATAAATGTGAGTTGATTTGATTTATCCTCCACTCCTGTGCTTTCAGTCCTTCCCTCTCCTCTCCACAGGCGAACTGTGTGTTTAATGATGAATGCATTATACCAGACCAAAATAATGATCAAGCTGAATATTTGATCCAACCCATGCATGTGTTCTCTCATGTAAACAGGAACTGATATGAAAGGTGTAGCATAATATAAGCATTTTACAGGAATCAATAGGTACTGAGTGGGAGGATATTGACAGCAATTTCCACAAACCAAAGAGCAACAACAAATAAATAATATCTGCATTTACCCAAGACAAGGATGAATGAACATCTCAGTGTATAGCAGCACACACACACACACACACACACAGAGGGAGGGAGGGATGAGGGATGAGGGAGGTGGAAAGGATGAGGGCTGCTATAGCAACAACAATGTGCAGAGGTGAGTGGTGTGTATTTATACAGAGACCCCCAGCTGAGATAGATATTCCTGAGATAGGAAAATGCACTTTGAGAGAGAAAGATGTGGAGCGTCTGTCAGATTGGATTTTTTAAAAATCTTTTTGAAAAACAAATCTTTTCGTGGTGCTTCTACACCGCTTATCCAATTTGCACCAAATTCTGAGAGTTTTGATTTCTCAAAGGACGGCTACACCATACCAATGTCAATAAAAACTAATGGCTGATCACACCCACAAATGCAATTTTTACTTTGCGCTAAAACTCCAGGAATAGATGCTTGTGGTTAGTTGTTAATCCTCTATGGCATTTTATCAACACCACAAGGTCCATAAGGTCAGTGTGAACTACTGAGAAGCATCTCGCCCTATTTTGACATTCTCAAAGATCATAACATGAACATTCATAAAGTCTAAAGAATGATGTTGGTCCCATGTAGATCATTGTGTATCACATTTGGTGTTGCTACCTAAAAAATATCACATACAAATATCACAGGTGTTCCATTACATCCAAGAAACCTGCTAACAATGTATCTCTTCATGCCAAAAAGCTTTTGTCACAAAACCCCTAATGTCTACCTTTCTGAGTTTCCATCATCTTGAATTTCAAACCACAATATTTGGCAACCACTAGTCACATTCATTGAACTCGACTCCTTCTTGGTCCAGGATCTCGCCTCTATTCAAAATTGAAAAGTAAACAAATTGCAGACAGCCTCATCATCAAATCATCATGTGTACCAAATGTAGTGGTAGTGCTACAATGCTACTTCAAAAACTGGACAAAATGTTTGCCACAGTCGCTGAACTCAACTGCTATTGTGTTGTTGGTTCAGTTCACGCCAAACTACGACCACATTTGGTCTGAGTAACAGCCATTTGCTTTCGGGTACAACTGAGCGCTCTCTAGCAGCACTCGTCAAAGGGCTCGGTGATGTGAAACCAGACCGCAACCACAACAGGAAGCCACATTCTGACCAGTGAAACCGGCCAAAAACCAAAACAGAAATGGCCAAATGCATCAAACGAAGAGTCCAGGAACGTTTCCTCATCTCCATGTTTTTCTGAGGAGCTCTGAAACCCGTGTAGATAATCGATAGATACTGATGCTGCTGTTTTATTGGGGTGCGCAATAATTCTTCGAGTGGCTAAAGGTATTGGCTCTGTGCCACAGAATTCCTTGTTACCAAACCATCCTCGAAGTATCAAGATGGCTGTGGACCAGCTGCTGTATTTTAAAATATCATCTTTGATATTATATTTATATGACTGCTCATCTTCTCACTCCATTGATCATGTTTGGGGTTGGTTTATATTTATACACTCAATTATAGCGGTTCACCCCGACACCCCGGGGTGCCCGTAAAACGAGTTCAGCGCTTACTGTACTCCCATATAAACCTACTCTGTGTGCTGAAATGGAACGGAGGACTGGAGATTGTCGGACCTGGTTTTGACTCAACGCATGTAAGCGTCATAACTGGGTTAGAATAACCCGACGAGGTCTTACTTCTTTCACTTCTGGTTTTTCCCGTCTGTGCAAACTCAGACTCAGACTCACTCAGCATTATGGTATCAAGTATCAGGTATCAGCAACAAGATTGCGCAGATTACTATTGGGATCATCATTTTCTTTCCCATTAGAGATAACCTAATGGGGAGAAGGTAGCCGGCCGGTGACAGGAATATCCAATCTCAGGGCATCAAAAGCTTCGTGTAAATAGCTCACCCTGAGTAATGTACTGTATGTCCAATTACCAGCCATTACCTTTCTCCCATAGCCCAAAGAACACACACCGATGCTGCACCACAAACACACCTTTTCCTCTTCACACAACGAGAGCAGCCAAATTACTCTGCTTCCTTAATTGGTGAGCAATTTGCATGTGCATCCTACTATGTGTTACATAGAATTTCAGCCCCGCTTTTTATCGCAGTGTTTCAGTTATCAGCTGAATAGAGTCAAGAGCATTACAGCACGGCAACATCTGAAATGTGTCTTGCTGTCTGTGCTGTTTATTGCTTAGTATGAGCAAAATGTCACATTATAATCAATTCAGGATAGGGTCTGCCCATAGACCAGTGTAGTATTGATAAACAATAAATATGTAATCAAACAAACTGCATCATATCCATCATATCACATCCCAATTTTAAGGCCAATATTTTTGGAATAGGCCAATATTGGCATCATTTATTGGGGAGGCTGTTGCTCAGGAGGTAGAGCGGGTCGTTCTCTAATCAGAAGATGGGAGGTTCGATCCCCGGCTCCTCCAGTCCACATGTCAAAGTGTTTCAAATTGCTCCCGATGGTCAGGCCAGTACCTTGCATGGTAGCTCACTGTCGTGAATGAGAGGCATATATTGTAAAGGCGCTATATAAATGCAGCCATTTATTTATTGGCAAAAAAATATATCAGTCATCGAGCAAAAACACCCTCAGTGTCATGTCTTTACAGCAGAGGCTCACTGATATGAAAGTACCACACACTTCCCAATCCCAAAAGGAAAAAGGTGCAGTAACTCTCATAGAACAGCACATAATCACTAAGAAACCAGCTACTTGACGAAGCCTCCC
Source organism: Hoplostethus mediterraneus (assembly GCA_034670385.1). Taxonomy (NCBI): domain Eukaryota; kingdom Metazoa; phylum Chordata; class Actinopteri; order Trachichthyiformes; family Trachichthyidae; genus Hoplostethus; species Hoplostethus mediterraneus. The sequence continues at coordinate 1,667,517 of JAXDDW010000063.1, forward strand.
TCTTTCAGAAACACGAGGGAGAGCGATGGGAGGTTTTCGGAGGAGGGAGATGAGTTTTATGGTTTATCGAGAGAGCGGAGGCGGTGAGGTGAAGGCGACCGGGAGAACCGACCTTGTCTCGGAGAGCGAGGACCTCCCCCTCCAGGTAGCGCTGCTCGTCTCTGGCCTGCTCCAGCTCCGCCTCCTTACTCCTCAGCTGCTCCTGCAGGTTCAGGAGTTGCTGGAGAAGAAAACACATAATAGAAACGCACGTCTTTACACAGCACATCTTAAACGCAGCGTTGAATGTATGAATGAAATAATGATATCAATAAATAAGGATAGAACTAATCAATAACAATATTGGTAAATAAGTGGTAGTAGTAGTTTAGTTTAGTTTAGTTATGTTTCACAGTTTTTGGACTTTTGACACTTTTCATTATGAAAAAAGTGATTTTCCATTCCAGTTAGTTATCTAGTTATTTATAAATTCTGTTTACTTCTAATATATAATATATATATGATGATCCTATATAATGAATTATAATGTACATATAATATATATATAATTTCATTGTATATTTGTAATAAAAATATATTTAACAATTATTTATTTCAATGAGACACATGTATCTATTGTTACATCACATTTTCTCATTTCTATGAACAAAAACAACAGCGGGCATCAAACGTGAGAGCAACGCTAGCGAGGCATTCTCTCACACTGTTAGAAGTCAAGTAAGCAACACATTTACAAGAACCCAGCGGGGGAGGTGGTTCGTCTCTGATGTGCCTTGTGCTATCAATGCTGTCACGTTAGATAGAGGAAGACAGGGAGTCGAGGCAAATCGGGGCTAACTCGGGGCGCGCGGGCTCCGTGGTTACGACAACAATGAACTTCACTGCGGCAACGCTTCCTGTGCTGTTTTAGGAAATCAGTGCCGCCAGTATTATGGGAGAGCTCTGAGTCAGCACTGGAACTGGAACTTGTTTAACCTTTATTTCTCCGGGGAAAGACGGCTCAGCTCTGTGCTCTTTTCCAGCGAATCCCTACTTCACATTCATCCCGGTTCCTGGGAGCTGACCAGTACGACCACAGTCTTCTGGTACTGGGAGCTGACCAGTATGACCACAGTCTTCTGGTACTGGCCAGTGGGAGCTGACCAGTATGACCACAGTCTTCTGGTACTGGCCAGTGGGAGCTGACCAGTACGACCACAGTCTTCTGGTACTGGGAGCTGACCAGTACGACCACAGTCTTCTACTGTCAGCCACTTGGAGCTGCCCAGTACAACGACAGTCTTAAGGTGTGTAGGGGTTTAGTGCCTTGCTCAAGGGTACCTCGATGCACTTCTCACAGCCCGTTGAGCTGGAGTGTGTGTGTGTGTGTGTGTGTGTGTGTGTGTGTGTGTTGGATCACAAACACAAAGTATGTATTCTTGCAAAGATGGGTAGCATGTTAGAATGCATCTACAATCAACAACTGCCAAATCTAGACACACACTCCTTGATTAGGTTTCTGGTCTATTTGAGCACAATTTTTTGGAAGAGTTTGCCGCAAGCAGGCGAGGCATGATGATGTGAGATCAAACATATTTGAGAAACCAAACATGAAGTTTCAAATATCGTCTGGATTTGGCAGCTGTTACAATACTAAATAGAAAGAGAGAGAGAGAGAGAGACAGAGAGAAAAGGGGAAACGAAAGGCAAGAGGGGAGGAGAAAAAGAGAGGAAGAGAGGACAGTAAGCAAGAGGAAAATGATTCCGGGTAAAATCTCCCGAGGACTTGACGTGAGGCGACGTGACACAAGAGGAGAGGCAGGAACAGAGAGCGGGGTGTACATCCGAGGATCCTACCTGCTGCATGTTGTGCATGCTCTGCTGCAGCAGCTGGATCTGGGCCTCGGGGTTGTGCGCGTGCCCGTGCGGGTTCGCGGGCGTCGGGTGTGTCGGCGTCTGGCCGTGCGCGAGCGCGAGCTCGTCCTCCGGGCGGCAGGCCTTGCTCTGCTCCTTCCTCAGCAGCTCCACCTCATTCCTGTAGGCGTCCAGCTGCCAACGCAGAGAATCGTTCTCCTCCCTGAGAGAAACCTGGGTCTGATCACATAGTCCTGTTGAGGAGGAGAGAGAGAGAGAGATGATTTGATTTCATATACAAACATACATTTGATTTTCACTGTACAAAACATATACAAATACAACAAAACTTAAAACCAGCAAATAAATAAACAGATATTTGGTTTAACTCATGTCAACACCATAGATGAGCTCCCCCTCCTCAGCTGAACACAACACTCCTCCATAGCACCAGGTGATCCTGAATGTGTCCATGTCTTTCATAGACAGGTAGTAGAAGAAGTCTACTTTGATTCTGGCCTTCAGCATCCTTAAAAACAGCAAATCTGCCTCAACATCTTCGGCTTCTTCAACTTTCTTTTTTCGGCTCACGTAAATTGCAATTTTTGCTTGCCCTGCAATGAGGTTCAGAATTTAACACTTATACCTAAAATGTTTGCTGTATAGTAAAAGCCTCCCCCATCCAGGAGAGAGAGAGAGAGAGAGAGAGAGAGAGAGAGAGAGAGCATCTGAGCTCAGTCTGTCCAGCATGTAGTATATCTAGCATTTTACTGTTTATTCAAGGAGGCTGTGTCCACTGACAGACCACGACAAAGTACTTTTTTTTCATGTATGTGTGTGAATTTTGTTGTGTCATTGTGTGTTTGCGTACAGCCTGAAAGCCGGGGGGGGGGGGGGGGTTGGAAATCTCTTGACTGCAGGCCTTTCCCCGTAGCCAGGCTGAGCCAAGCGGCATCATTTGTAACCAGAAACAGACTGGATGTTGGAAACACACTGCATCACTCTCACGTCTAATTTTCATGATTCAATGTGTCACCGAGACAAAAGAGACCTTTCGGTGCTGCACAGTTGCGCTGCCTCGCGTACTACAGTAGTTGAGATGGATGCACAGCGGTTGTGGTGACTGTAACACAGTGAATACGCTGTCGGAAAACAATCATTATGTCATCAACGGGGGGAAATGGTACTTTTTTTTAAACTTTTCACTAAACGTGGGTTTAGAACAAAGCGTTGAGAAAACAGCAGCGCATCATTGCTTTAACTTTCTAAGCTTTTGAGCAAATGCTGCCGCGATTTCCGATACGTGAGCAACATCTGGAAACGTCGGTGCTCGGGACATGCTGAGTGATCTATGAGCGTGTTTGTAACTGACCCTAAGTCCCTTGTAACTAGTCCATTAGTTTGCCATTACCGCAACATCATTTATGTTTCCCCTGTTACCTCTCACAATCAGGGAAAGATGGGAAAGAAGATCTGAATGATTTGACAGTTGGCACAATATAGAGCCTCAATATAGAGAGTGTCTCCAAAAATGTGTTTTTGAAATTTATAGGTGATGGATTGATGTTAGTTGTGTATTTCACTGGGGGAACAAGATAGCTCTACAAGCGCCTGTCCAAACCCGGTGCGAGAAGATAGCACGTCTACGAATGGAAATGTAATTACGACGTACTCTGTTCTGTATCCACGAGACATTATGTTTGCAAAGTTGGAACAAGGAGGTAAGGCCTGAGGGGTTTTGTGATGCGGTGTAACATCGATGCCGGTATTTGTTTTTCGTGTGTCTCATCGTACCGTTTTCTTCCAGGCGCATCTTCTTACAGGGGCTTTCGTCCGAGTCGTCGTCCGACATCTCCATCTCTTCTTCCCGGCGAATGCCCATGATCTCCTCGCTGTGGGCGTTCCTCAGCTCCTGTAACATCGGCAGCCACAGGACACACAAGAATGCAAGGAGCCCCTCAGCGCCGCAACAACAACGCTACGTGCACAGGACACGCGCTTGCTGAGATATTTCACTCAGGCCAAAAGCGCGATACCTCCGCTCAACTAAATGGCACATGATGCGGTTAAGTGCATAATAACTCGGGGGGGGGCAGAGGGAGGTTTCTGCAAATGACTTGAGTGACTAAGTGGTCTTTTAGTGAGTTGGAGAGAATATTTATTGAATATTTACTAGAACGACCCCCTCGAGCGGCGTCTTCCTGCACTGCTATCTGAGCGCTACCCGAGATTTATTCATGAATTTGCCAAGCCAATATTGGTGACCAACTAGGCACGGCGCATGCAAGAACAACGTGTGGGAGATTGGGAATAAGTTACAATACAAGTAACGTTGAAATAAGTACATTTAATCGCCAAAATTAAATTGTAAAACTGTGAATTATGGGCTGTTTGCTTCCGATCATTAAATCCCAAATGCATTGGATGTGATAATTGATGTACATCAGTTTACACTCTTTATTTGAGGTTTCATGGCACTCTGCAAAAGTGTGATTTGAAGCATCAGCAACACTAGCGTTAGCATTTCACAAATGTGTTGGGTAACGTCACTCATAGTTTCTTTGGAGTGGCCTGGCCTGTTCTGCAGTCTGCCTCTTCTCTTTGGAGATCAGCTGAAAGGCCGGCTAGACTCCATACTGTTCTGTCCATGTATTTAAACGAGTGCATGCTACTAGTTAAATTGCCCGCTAGGTCATGGTAACACCTCTGAACGTCCCTTGAAATACTGTAGGTCCTTGGTCATTGCAGTTCTAGAAACCTTAAGAAAAACAGCTTCAATCATCTGGTGACGCTCCAGAACTGAACAAACTTAGAGGCGAGATGGTTTGATGCATCACTTCACATTTGGACACCATTGCGTATTTAAAATCTGATGCCACCGGCGCTTTTCTGCCCTTACTGACAGGTTTCCGCTTACTGCAAAAATACATTTTTGAGCTACAGGTAGTCCTATGGCAGCTGTGCTAGGGGCCTGTATTCCAGCTTGTCTAGTGCCCACTTTACAACACTTGCATTTAGGCATCACTCCCACTGCTCTTATGCACTTAAGGAGTTCATACCTGAAGTCTGAAGAGAAATATAAGAGTGTAGAAATCACCCTGCTCTGATTCTCTGCTCCCGGAATGAGCATCGAGGGTTAAGTACTGTCTTAGCAATTGGCAAATACGTTACTTCGTGTTTTCTGACAAAATGTTGTTAGTCTCCATTTTGCCAGCATTTATAAACTGCGGACTCTCAAGTTGCCATCCCCATCCTCGTTGCCATGGCTCTATTGCTTTAAGAATCGCTCACGTCACTGCCTTAATCTCCTTGCTCCGCAATCTCCCCAGTTGCTCAGATAAAGTTAATATGCTTAAAGATGCTCCAGTTGCGGGAGAAGCAGAGCTTTGTTATCAGGGAGTCGAGCTGAAAGCCTCAGCCTGCCTGCCGCATTATCTCTCATCAATTCTTCAGAAGTGGGATAATCAGATCTCTTTATGGCTGCCATATTCATTATCTCTTCATTTCCCTACTGTGATTCCGCACTACATTTTCAGAGAGAAAAATGCCCATTTTGACAAAGGAAAATATTCAGCATGTTTTCATAAGTTAGCAAAAATGAATGCTCTGCCTATCGCGATACAGCTGCTTGTAGACTTACCGAGAATGCTAGCCATTAAAGGAGAGGTTTCACGAAGGTTCAGTAATCTAATCTCACCAAGTGGGATGGATGCCAATCACTGTCTCTTACCTCTTTTTGGACTGAAAATTTAATATGTTGTGGTACTGACGTGACTCAGATGAAGGTGCGGTGGGAGTTAAGGTGGTTATTTGTCACATTATATGTATTTTGGCCTCCACAGACAGACACAACGTCAATCCCTAGAGAGCAACAAAAATAGAAGCAATACGCCGCTGCCTTTAAATCAGCATGTATAGGCAGCCCACTGTTGTTGTAGTCACCCCCCCCCCACCATGCTGACTGAACTGAGAAGGGACAAATCTTCCCTCCTTTTTCCCGAGCGTTCTCATGTTCGCACTCGTTATCTAGATTTGACTCTTGATGAATAATTGATCAGAGCCTTAACCCTGGAAACCACTGTTGCCATAGCAGCGCCTCACACTTTCGAGGAGGCGTCAGATCTTGCTTTACATCTGGGCTGGTGGGAAAAAGGAAAGTGTACAGACTCAGACGATCAGAAGCCAAGTGTCTGTCTGTCTGTCTGTCTGTCTGTGAGGGCGCAGCATCCAGAAGAAAAAAAAACAACAAGGGCACTGAAACACAGCGCACTTGTATCAATTCCTACAAGACTGTCTGTCAACCTTCTCCTGGGGACTCGGAAAGAATGACAACAGAAAAAAAAGTGGGTTTGGGGGGAGGGAAGGAGGAGAAAAAAAGAGGAAAATATACCAACCTCGCACTGCTTGCGCCAAATGTCTATGTTCTTGCGCTGTGCTTTTGAGAAATGGTCCCATGCCTTTTGCCTGGTGGCGACGGTGAAAACGGCGGTGATCTGCTCGACTTTGGGGTGAACAGGGAGGAGGAGGAGGAGGGAGGATCAAGACAAAACAAGCCGTTTATGTAGCTTGGTAGCACTGACTGAGGCTCACACAGCGGACAGGGGAGAGACCACGGACATACACGGACCACAGGCTGGGCGAAAGCAGTGGGGGGGTGGACATTTCTTTTTTTTTTTTTAACACTAAAGGAACAGTTCACTCCAAAATGAAATTGATTGTTGTTCACTACTCGTACAACCGCCAACCACCACCACAGCGAGTTCAATCTCAGCCTCCGCCCCAAAACAGTTGAAGTGAACAGGGTCTGGTTAGTTGGAGTTAACAAAAAAGGGAATACATTTCCTCCGGCGTGTGCAGCGTGATCCGAGTGTTTTGTAGCCAAATGATTTCCGCCCATTTCAGCCCATTTGCTTGTTTTGGTTGCCAGTTGCTGGTTGCGTAACGATGTAAACACAGGCCCCTTTTAGACTCACAGTGCAACTGTTTGGATACAAAAAAACACTTTCTATGCTGCGCTACCAAACTACCTACCTACTACCAGAACCCTTCCTCTTTACTGAGATGTGCTGAGGCCGATATGTGCGTACAGGTTGAACTCACCGTGTTGTTGGGTGGTCCTACAAACGTCCACTGACATGGGGTGAGTAGATATCGACAGAATTGTTATTTTGGCGTGTTCCTTTAAAGGAAGGTCCACAAAATGATATATGTGTAAAATAATCGTTTATATCTGTGGAATAACTAAAGCAAATGTCATTATTATCAATCATTGACCTGTCTTGTCTGGAGTTGAGCAATGTGTCTGAAACACATACAGTATGTATATAATCTACACATGCAAAGGGGAGGATGTGCAATTTGATGAGGGATGAGTTATTGGGGGAAAAGGGCGTGAACCACTTAAAGAATATTGGTTAGTTAGTAAATAAGAAATATCTGAAGCTTATTATAAAAAATGTAATGACTTCAGAAAACCAGTTGTTGTGAGGCTTGAAGCTGCAACAGAAACGTGGCTAGAGAATCATACGTCAACCAGACTGGATTACGTCATGTGATGACCCGGTCTCTCTCCTGGCCAGTGCTCTACAGTACTTACATCTCATGACCTGCAGATTCAGTTCCTTCAGGACTGACAAAGGCGACATTCATCTAGAGTGGATGGCTATTTTTGCTCCGTCTGTTGTTGAACGTTACACTTCAACGGTGTTACACATCATTTTGAGATAAGGACAGTTGTCATCCCACTGGATGGTAAAATCTATGTTATAGTTATATATAAAGTACATACAAATGCGTTACATGTAAGAATGGATTCAATCTAATCTAACAAATAGCCATGCATTCTGTGGTGAAATGCTGCCTTTTAAAGAATTGCTCTGTTTTGCTTTCTTAGAGACATTACAATCGCTGTCAACAGAAACTGAAAACGTTGCAGCAGTAGCATCTCTTTTTACTCGGTGAGCCTGAATGAATATAAAACATAATCCCCCCCCATTTCAAACAACATCCCTTCGGTAACTGTGCTCACAGACTGCTGTCTGCTGGAGTCAGAAGATCAACAGATAAGATTGTAGAAAACAAAATCAAAAATAACACCGTTTGGTAAACAGATCAGATCAGTATTTAAAATGACTACCAACACCATGCGTGGTCATTGGTGTTTTACGGATTACTGATTGCTGAGAGAGAGAGAGAGAGAGAGAGAGAGAGAGCAAGAGAGAGAGCGAGAGAGAGAGAGTGGTTGCCTACCTGAGAGTGAGGTAAAGTGAGGCAGATCCACTGCTCCTCTATAGCAGGCAGCTCAACAGGGAGCCACTGCATAGTACTGTACTTACCCTGCTAGAGCCCTCTGTCCCTGGGCTCGGATAACTGTCACCCCCCCCCCCCTCACAGAGCTATGGCTGCCAGCGGACTTTCTACTGTTACATGTGATCTGAGGGCTCTCCCCAGGTACACGGAGGAAATAACTTGTTGCCATGCAAAGTGCACTGAAGCTGCAGACCAAACATCTAGTTCACCTGAATGAATCGCGTGGTGACAATGAATGGGGCGTGACTAACCAGAGATCAGTTCAAATTCGAGATCTCTCTATGCACTGGAGCCAGACCGCATGCATTAAACAAATCCCGGCAGGTGTTATCACTCGTTGTTTGTTGACGTTCCTCTGAATCATCCCTGAGAACAAGGGGGTGTCAAGCGCGCTGTCACAACACTGATCTTTAATACCCTGGCGCCGCTGACCTAATCGCCATCTCAAAGTGAGTTGAAGATAATGGAGCTGATCGCGAGACGGATGGGAGAGCGTTGTCATGGAGACTGGGCTAAGATCCTCGCAGAGTAAATGACTTGGATCGAGCCGGGCTTTTAAACGGGGCACGGTGAAAATCACTTCCTGGTCTGCGCCACTGTAATCTGTGACTGCGCCGCACCCAAGCAGGAATGGGATGCGCTGTATACCTTTATACAGTTACACCGTGTGGTCTGGTGGTAGCGGAGCTGTCAGTAGGGTTAGACCTGATGATGCTGTTTGATTGTATAATAGATCAATCATACACCGGTAGTCTAGGGGAAGCCCTTAACATGAACTGATGCTAATGCCACATTTTGATCAGATTCCAGCATGCATGAATTCATTATTAGTATTAGTAGTAGTAGTTGTGGTAGTAGTATTAGTTGTAGTAGTAGTAGTAGTAGTCATATTATTATTATTATTCTTGGTTTCAACAGAGAGTTTTAGTGTCTCGTGGTCTAAATGCTGTTTCAGAGGATTTTCCAATAATAACATTTTAGGGAAAAGAATGAATTCTTGTTTTTTGTTTTAGATGAAAATGTCCAAATTGAAAGATATTGAATATCAGCATAAAATATCGGCTATGAGCAGCTTTAATCTAGACATACTGATCGGTATCGGCCTTCAGAAACCCACGTCTGTTGAACCCTATTTGTCAGTACCGGTATCTGACAAGATCAACGTCAACACATTGTTCATAATGTCCTTATCGTTGGTCAAGTCCAACTCTCACTACATTGGATTAGTCGACATACAGTAGAGTTATAACTGGCGTTACACCACACCAGCGATGCTCCACTAGAAAATATTGAAGTTATACAGGCCTACAGAGAAGTATCGGTGTTATCAGTGTAGCTGGCGATCACCTGATTGATAGTAGTAAAGACTCCATATGCTGTTACTGTAGACTTATATCACTATACGGGTTAATATACGTTTATGTAAAGAGTCACTGTGCGTTCACACTGCGAGCAACATGATCAACAAGTCACCAAAATCCCATTCACTTCATATTGAGCTAAGCAACCAGGGAAACCAGGGAAGGTCAACGAGCTCGTCAGGCTGAAAAACGTTTCCTGCTTCCTTGTTTCCCTACAGAAGTGATTTTGTTTCATGAACAAAAGTTTCGCCTGGCAGCTCTCTACAACTTGTATATAAAAGATGGCAGAAACATCTCAAAAAACGATGCTCGGAGAACGGTTGCATCAATCATTCATGCTACCTATTTAGCGCTTGCTAGCTAGTTATGTTAACTCGTCAAAAACAATGTAATGTTATGAAAGATGATGTCAGAACAGAGAAACCAAGTTGCTCACAGTGTGTACAAGAAATCGAGGTATAGCTAGAGGTTACCTGAACGACTGTACGGGTACAATTATGTTCAAAAAAGCGTTCCTACGTGAAGTGTGGCTGGCCAGCAGGTGCTGTCAATACCGCCGTACGGTCCTTTTACACTGTAAAAATAATGCACACCAAAGTTCTTCTTACACTGCGTCAATATAGCCAGCAGGGCGTTCTTGAAGGTTTCTTTGGCCAGCTCCATCTCCTCTTCGTGCTGGGCCTTCTCGCTCATCAGCCGGCGTACGTGGCTGTTGGCCGACTGGATCATGGAGTAGAAGTGGTTGGCGGTCCGGCGGTTGACCTCGCCCCGGTCGATCCAGGTGAACAGCACCGCCGTGGCCTCGTTGAAGTTGTGGTCGTCTGCAGCAAAAGGGTAAGGAAAGTGTAAGCTTATTAAGGATTAAAGGTGCAATAAGGAAGATTTGTAACTCTTCCATATTACAAAAATGTGTGAGAGGGTTGACTCAGTGATTACTTCACAGGTGCTGAGATTTCTGGCTTTTAAAAACTCACTTTCCAGCCTCTACTCTCTGTTTTGGAATTCCATAACATATTTATACGAGAATATACCATAAAATATTCACTATGTGCAGTTGAAATGTTTGAAGTGTATAAATCAATATATATGCAATATACAACCAATGGCAGTGAAAATGGCAATGAAACGAAAATATGAGGAAAATAATATGAGATCCCAGCAAAAATGTGTTGGTATTCACATTAGCAGGTCCACAGAGGGCCGTAGATGCAGAACGTGTACCTAACCGATAGAAAACTCCCCAGCAGCAGTCAGAGGTAAAGACATCGCTCCTTTTCAGTCTCTTTCCACTCTCATCATCCCATCAAAATATACCAAACACTCAAAACAAAATTGTCAGACGTTAAAGGCGTTGTATTTAAAAAAAAACTTGTTTGACTTCCATCTTGCTCCATTCAAACACCGGAGCGGCACGGGAGAATTAAAATCGTTCTCTAGGGGCATTCGCACCGTTCACGGGTCTATGAATCGCGCCGCAGCCGGTGAGCACAAAAGGACCATTTTGAATTTTCAACTTTTCAACCAAAACCGCGTTCAGCCTCGCTCGTAAAAAAAAATAAAAATTGCTGCGTCTCGGCGGGCCTCTGTCGAGTGCATTCTCTCCATTTGAATAATAATTGAACAGTGCCACAGAGCCGTGGACGACTGCAGAACAGAGTGAATTAGAAAGCATTTAATGAGCTCAATACCCGCCGCGACACAACCTGTAAGAAGACACTTTCCCCCCCGCACCCATAAAGCCCTATTCATCGACAGCGGGAGATTACAGTCACATTACGGCGGGGCACAATGAAGCGCAGCTGAACAGGGACAACTGAAGGAAGAATGGAAAATCTATTTCCCCCAGCTGTCTGAAGTGAAGAACGAATTCAAAGAGGCTATTCAGGAAAACATGCTTGTTTATGTTAGATATTAGCCGATGGATACAGTATGGCACAGACACATTCAGGGGTAGTGCGGTTACAATAGAGATGCAGATGCACACATTGACAAGTCAAAGCCGTATCCTGATGGTGAGAGAGAGAGAGAGAGAGAGAGAGAGAGAGAGAGAGAGAGAGAGAGAGAGAGAGAGAGAGACTGGTAAAGTGATCATGAAGGCAATTGCTACGAGTTGCTTTTACCGAGTTAATATAAGAGCCACGAAGCCGAGATGTTTGAATAAATGAATTTGATAACAAGATCGAACAAGATTTTACACAGAGAAATGGGAAGGCTGTGGGGAGAAAGGAAGGCGGGCATTCTCACACACACACACGCACACACACACACACACACACACACACACATAGAAATAGTACATAGTACATAGGAATAGTGTACCTCTGCAACTGAGCTATGGCGGGAAAAGATAATGGGAGGATGGGAGAGGTGGAGGACAATGAGGAGTAAGCCAGTAAGCCCAGTGGGATCCCAGTGTGTCCTGGCAGAGTACAGAGTACACTCCTGTCTCATCTGTCATCTCCAAATGTACTCATGCATCGGTGCGTTGGACTAACTGAGACTGGGAGTGAGAGGAGGAACAAGGAGCAAGAAATACCCATTCATGGGCAGAGCCATTGGAAATAAAGAGGGATATGCGTGTTACTTAATACAACTACATCATTTGAAAAGTAATATTAGTTGTTGTACTACTTTGCTCTATTACTTTTCCGGTACTCATTCTTTCTTCTCTTAAAAGATCCGGATAAGTCAGTTAGCTCTCCTGTCCGTGAACGATCAGGAACCCAAACAGTGTTGATGTGATGTTCAGTAGTGGGAATACTTGCATCCAGACTGAACGCTGTTTCAATTTCCAATTGTTTTAAAAGAGATTATCTGCAGAAAATGCAAGAGTGCCAATAATCTTGGCCAGAACTTTACATAGTCACAGAAATGCAACAAATAGGCAAGTGACACTGAGTTGAACATCAACTCTTTTCCCACCTGATAGTTAATTGAGTATCAGCATTGGACTACCCAAAAGTGTTACCTCATAATTATTTATTATTGATTTATTTAGGTAGATGTTGTTGAATAAATATAGATTTTGTTGAATCAACCCTGGATACTTAATGTTTGGATAATGGATAATGTTTTTTTATTATTTACCAAGACATTGTCAACTGACCATGAAATGCAAGGCATTATTCTCATTAAGAAACTATTGACAGAAATGTTGAGAGCTAATGGTCTCTAACATCATCAACATGCAGACTAGAGGCATCAGACTTTATAAAGGATTTATATCCTTCAACACAACAGCTCTCAGAAAAGGGCTCTAGATAGAAACATATCATATGTTATGTCTATTCACAAGCTTTGTATGCGACTCAAGCACACAGCATGTCATGCACACAATACATCTACAATAATAATAAACAGCTACAACAATAATATCCTGAAATAAACTGCAGTAATATTTATACCCCCCTGTGGTTTACTGGACAAACTGTAGAGACAGTAGTGGACCAGTTAGAAGCAGCTTCCTAACCTGCCAGACCAGACTGGAAAATGTTTCAGTCAGGGAGATGAAACCCAGCGTCTGCAGAGCGGAGTGACCTTCACACTTCACCACAGTATCCCTCATCCCTGTCTTCTCACCCATACACACCTCTGCCACTCTATGTTTCTCTCTCCATTATTCTCTCTAGTACCAAAAGAAGATTTTAAGCAACATGAAAGGAAAGGACAGGAAAGGAAAGGAAAGGACAGGACAGGAAAGGAAAGGAAAGGAAAGGAAAGGAAAGGAAAGGAAAGGAAAGGAAAGGATTATAATTGTGGTTATTATTACACTGTGAGTATGTGTGTGTGTGCATGTATATGTATATGTGTGTGTGTGTGTGTGTGTGTGTGTGTGTGTGTGTGTGTGTGTGTGTGTGTGTGTGTGCGTGTGTGTGTGTGTGTGTGGCATGTACCCACAAACAAACCCAAGAAAGCTGCAATCTGTCACTAAGTAGCTGAGATATTTCCTTTCCTGAATTCCGATCTGAATGTGACGAGTCAGTTCAGCAGAGTGCATTGGGATTATTTGATTGTTTTACTGCTTCACGCGATTTCAGTGTACAAAAGATGTTGTTGCGTTCAGTCCTGGACACACCAGAGTCTGCTTGCCTTCGGCGCAAATGTTAATGGACTGTCGATTTTCTCTGCAGACTGTACTAAAATACATGGGAAACACACTGCTGATGCTCATATACTTGATGATGACCTTCAATAAATATTGCAAATTGGATTCTTGCCCTCCTGTGTTTCAATGGACACACTATTGTGACAGTACTTGACTTGTGTTATTGCTAAAAGACTAAAGGTTGTGTACTGGTCTGTTCACATCAAGTACAAATGGGGATGAGGATTATCAATAATTGTGCAAGTTCCAGAACAACGGTTTCCAAAACATGACCAGGTGTCTCAGCATGTCATCTGCAGTGCTGCACAGCGGATTACACACACACACACACACACACACACACACACACACACACACACACACACACACACACACACACACACACACACACACACACACACACACACACACACACACACACACACACACGCAAAATGCCTAAATCATTTAATTACAGTTTTTTTCCGATGTCCCAACGTGGATCATTCAAGTTTCATCTAATTTCATTTTAAATCGAGACGGAAGTCGTCCGATCTCTACGGCATCTCGATGAATCGCATCACTTCTTCCGATTGGCCCGCTCACCTTTCAATCTCTCCGCGAGCTGCGCCGCCTCGTGTTCGGAAAAGTGCATGATGGGAGGCGGCGACGGCGGTCGGAGGCGGTCTTCGTGGATCTTGCGGCCGGTGTCTTTCCTCTCTGGCGAACAGCCGCTGTTTACACTCCCACTCGTACAGGTCGTCTCTGGCCTGGGCGAAGTCCACGTGGATCCTCCCCGAGTCCTTCTTATCAGTACTGGATCCAATACGCATCCGGTAGCCTGGGGGGGGGGGGATTGGGAAGAAGACACCGGGATTAGATGGGCTGTATCCTGGGGTGAGGAGAAGAAGGAGGGAACTACTAAACATTCAAAAAAGTTCAAAATGCACAAATCTCTCATTGTCGCTAAGTTGTGCTGCTACTGATTTTACTGATATTATTAGTTAGATGAGCAACAATTACGTAACATACAGTATGCTTAAGTATTAAGCATGATACTCCTCTCATCAGATATTGTAGTCCTTTAAGACAGCTGCCGACCAAATGTCTTATCATATCACGGGGATGAGTATCAGAGACAGAAATTAAGATCGCTCAACTCAACTATCTCCTAGCTTGTGCAGGGACATGATGCCCTCGCTACTTCAAGTCTAACTCCGTGCAGCCGTGCTTGTTTTTACATGATCAGACATCCTATGACAGCAGGAAATGACCATTCAATAACGGCTATCCGGAGAGGAGGTTCAGCTTACTGCAGAACTGATTGGATCGATTTCTCAGCAGTTTGAGGCATTAATATATGACCACTTAGAGCTTGTCTGATCCTCTGGGAAATGCCTTACCTTACCTTGAACATTTCTGCCTCTATTTGGATAAAAAAAGATACTGCAGCGAACTCTCCCTCTGCTGAAAAATAATTTGTTTTTTGTCGGCCATATTCGCCCATAATTTATCCTGACCCACAAACAAACTTGAAATGAACAAAAGCGCTTTCTTGTGTTCTGCTGAATGCATACACGTGGACACTTTCACTTTCAATCTATTACAACTATTTTTACAGTCACAATCACAGATGCACTGCCTCCATATGTATCATTAGCAAGTCAAAACGACAACGCTAACATTTACTAAAGGCTAAAATAATGCTAAGATATTCAGATTTTGCCTCCGACATACTCGGCCCACGGGTCTGAACAGGGTGTGTGTGTGTGTGTGTGTGTGTGTGTGTGTGTGTGCGTCAGTGCCCACCAGACAGATAGAGGGCCTTGTCCACCATGAACTCCTCGCTGAAGCGGATGTGACAGAAGTTCTTCTTGCTCTTGCGGATGGCGATGATCTCCCCGCACTGGTCGAACACCTCCCTGATGATCTCCTCGCTGGCGTTCTCCGGCAAACCTCCCACAAACACCGTCTTACAGCCGGGGGGGCGCTCCCGCGTGGACGGAGGGGGCAGGTCTGAAGCGCAGAAGCACACACAGTCACCATCATATGATACCCCAATTTAATGATGTTGTCTGAAGAAATACAATGAAAATGCAATTTGAAACTGAGAACTGAGAGCATTGAAATGTAATTATTTAGGACTATCACATTCCTGGTTCTCTTATAAATGCAATTTAATATGTATTTCTTTAACAGTATCATTGAATTGACCATTACGTGATGTTCTGAACAGTTCATGGTGTTTTCCTGAGCACTACTGTATTCCTTGGCCATCAAAACCTTCTCTAGGTGTGGACATCTTTTTTCCAATCCTGTCACAGTCAGTTCAGCAGATATGGAGGAAAGCAAATTTTCTGGCCATGGAGGAAAGAAAAATTGCTGCCATGGCTGATCAGAGCCATTTTTGTGAAGGTTCCTACTCTCAAAATGTGCAGGGTATCAAAGTGCACATGTACTGAATACAGGTTTTAACAATTTGGACAATTTGACGTATTTCTGGTCTTTTTTTATATATTTTGCCTGGATTATACTGCAGTACCAGAACATCTATTAAACTGCACCTCTAATAAATGCCTCCACACATGTTTTAATTTGTCTTGTTCCTGCTAAGCCAATGAATTAAATCAAACCAGCCAACCTCCTTTTCACTTTCCTTTGTGAGCTTTTGCAGTTGCGTGTGTGTCACCACATCAGCAACACGAGTCTCCGTGTCGTGAGTGGATGTACTGGGATCTTACTGGGGTTCTGCGGGAACAGAGTGCAGCTCTTGCAGTGGATAATCTCCTTGATGACGGGCATGTCGGGGGGTACGGGCGGGGGAGGAACCAGGCTGATGCCCGCCATCATGGGGTTGATGGGAGCGATGAGGCCCAAGCCGGGGTCGAACGCCTGGATGCACAGAGAGTCTGCAGGACGGAGAGACACGATAGTTAAGACTGATACGGGGCTGATACTGGCTTTTATTAAAAAATCAGATATCAGCCGGTCAGCATTGTCCACCTCAGATATGATGGAGGTTTCCTCCCCGACCACCGCTAGTGGATTTGTTTCATTATTATTATCATTTCCTGACAAGAAAAAGTCATTCCACTGTGGTGTGGGAGGGTTTTACTCAACAGCTTCAGGGGTGTCAGCCTGTAAAACCTGTAATGAAAACCTGCCTCACCCCGACTTGAGGAGCTGCTCACCCACCTAAAAGAATTTCATTGGTTTCAGAGTTTTAGTGTCCCGTGATGGTCGGAAAGTGGTTTCAAAGGATTCACTCTTCCTGACAAGAATACAATTCTGGGGGGAAACACTGCATCCTTGTCAATGAAATATTGTTAATTGATAATATGGGCACAAAATATCAGATATCAGAGTATGTTGGTGAGAAACAATGACAGAAAAGGAGTGAGAGAAAGAAAAGCGCAGAGGAGAGAAAGTGAGGCATCACATATCTGGAGGGAAAGAGAGATATAGAAGGCGGAGAACGGAGAGGAAAAGGATGTGACAAAATATGAGAGGTGAGGAAGGAGAAAAGATAACTGTCTCGAGCACGGGAGAGAGGAGAAAAGAGAGAGGTGGGAAGGACAAAATGTCTGCACTTGGAGACGAAGCGAGAAAAAAGGGAGAACATGAAGAGAGAGAAGACGGGGGGAAGACAGGACTGTTCCTTCAGCTGTCTGGGGTGGGAAGCTACAGAAGGCAAGAGTGGCTGAGGGCGGTGAGCACAGCACAGCATGTCACTATCTTCATCACACTGCAATGAAAAAAAAAAAGGGACCGGGGGAAAGAAACAAGGCATCAGCAGAAATAGTCTCAGCTTCTCTCTTGCCCACACAATCACAACAACATGTGAAGGGAAAAGGAAGTCATTCGAATTGAGGGAATTGAAGGTGAAGGAAGCTGTCACGCTAGAGGAAGAGGACATGCCCTGTAAAGTATTCATCTGTGACATTTTCATAACGTTTCTACTCTCTGCTAGTAGTGATTCAGCCTCCAGCCAGTTCATGAAAGCCTTTTACATTTGCTGTTCTAAACACCCGGCGGTCCTCTGGGCTGCACAGGAAGTGATGCGTTTTATTGATGCGACACCGTGGCTGGACAGACAAAGAAAAGAGCGCCACCTACAAAAACTCAAACTTCATCAACAGAAAATCCAAAGGAGAAAGACGTCGCAGTGCTGTTTGATTGACAAGTGATCTCTGGGAAGTGCAGTTGGAAAAAACACAAGCAATGACCTGCTTTGCACCGAAGATGTCACCAACATTTCAAAAAAAGAAAAGAGGATCTTGAGGATTATTACTTTAAACGTTGTGAGGGAAAATGTGTATCCCCTAAATAATGTGTTTGTAATGTGTGTCCTCATTTTGTCCTTGGTTTGTGTTTTTGTTTTGCTGCTGAAGGAAATGATCGCGGGAGAAGCTTGACAAATGATCAGCAGACTAAACTACAGCCTGACAACGTCCTTGTAGACGCTTGTCACTCCAGATAACAAAGATCAACAAACAAACATGGTTTCCGTTGGTCACGAGACAACCAGGTTGGTCACTTCCAGTAGGAAACGTCTGTCGCTGTCAATCAGAAATGAAGGCCGTGTCTCTTACTTACTAAAAAAAATGGAGATAAGAGGTTTTCTTTGAGTCGGTACAATTAGTTCTAACATACTTACATTTTCTATCAGTTTTTCTATCAGTATTAATGTACATGCTGCGCTGTAAGAGAGCTGTGAAAAACTCTTCCTGCGCAGGGTTTTGTTTGGCAGAAAGAAGAAGAAAAAAAAAGCTCTTCGCAGTCTTTTTTTATTAGAGATCTCCTGGCTTGTGCAAAAAGCACCGGGGAGATAATCTTCCATAAATCTCAGCATTTGTAGTCAGGGTGCATTCGGAGATTCCTCAGGTCTTAGGAAAACTCATTAAAGCGTTGTCTGCAATCGCCGCGACAGGTAAATTACACATCTACGTGCCGTACATTAATCACAATCACAGAACGCTGGTTTCGCTCTGAGCTTTTTTTCTCCCCCCCCCCCCCCCACCCAAGAACCAAAAGTGATTCAAGACCGGGTTCATTTCTCTGGCTCAGAGCTCTACTGCGTCTGCCAGGAAGAGGGCAAGACAGAGAAATAAATATAGAGAAACAAAAGGACAGAGAGGGGGAGAAAAAAATGAAAACAAGAACAACAGCAAAGTGAAGCCGAGGAAGGGAGAGAGAGAGAGAGAGAGAGAGAGAGAGAGAGAGAGAGAGAGAGAGAGAGAGGGTTTGACAGAGAGAGGGGAGCTTTTATGCTTTTGTTTGTGATTATTTTATGACTGTTTTCCGCTAAACCCTCCAGGGACGCGATGCATCAGCCTCTATCGGAAACATCTGGCTGCAATTACCCTTAAGGTGAGATCTCATCAATTTGGGCGTGCATACAAACAAGCATGCGCACACACACACACACACACACTTTAATTTTTACCCTCACCTAATCCTAATCTTAATCCTAAATAAACCCCTTGAAGACGCGAGGAGAGGCCAAAATGTCTTCACTCCCAAAGGTCTCAAACTCAAGGATTTAAGTACAATAACACACACACACACACACACACACACACACACACACACACCCTCACATTCATATCTCTGTCTTTTTTCTCCCTGCTCCCTCATCTAAACGCTAGCACATGTAGTTTAAAGGGGTGTGGTAGAACAGTCTTGTCCCAGGTGGATCGTGATCAGCATCACCTCATCTCACGCCGCGATACTAATATTTAGGAATTTGATTCCCGTCCTCCGTAATAGTTTCTCTCTCTGTTCACCGCAGCTTTCCTGAGTTAAATCCGTGCATTTTGGTTGTTCCGGGCTTACATCAAAACTCCTACTCAACAAATATCCTTGTGTGCTCATTTAATAAAAACCCCCCACAATGCAGCACTCATACAATGACAACCCGAAGCCTTTTATATAGCGAGAGAAACACTACCGCTGAGCTCAGACAAATCCCTCAGACTTAGAAAAACAATTTCACAAATAGATTATAAAGTGAAATTAAGCCCACAAAAACAGAAAATTCAATTGTGTCCCTACAAGAAGAGCTTAGTGTATTTTTTGACATTCTAGCAAGTAAAAATACGAGACTAGATAGACAGATAGACTAAACAGACTATAACAATAGAGAACACATACTGTATACACTCAGGAGAACTGGAACTGGAGATTTCTTGGGTTTGCGTTAGAGCCCGTGGGGTTGCTTTTGCATTGTATAGCTTGGAATAACGTTGAATATGAGGAGATGAGAACAAAACCAAGGTATTTATTACATCCAGATGCTCCTGTTGCTATCGGGTAGAGTATTTTTCCAGCCCTGTCCTCTTTAGCAAAGTGCAACAGTTTCATAGGTCTGGGAAAATCTCGGCCTGCTAGACCTCAAACGCAAAGAGTTGGCTTTATTGGTACTGCGTGGACTTTGAAGTGTGTGTGCGTGTGTGTGTGTGTGTGTGTGTGTGTGTGTGTAGACTTGACCTATGTATTGGTTTGCCAATATATTGGGACCTTTTATTAAAAATCAGATATGAGCCAGTCAGTGTCGTTCACCTCCGATATGACGGATATGACGGGTTGTCTAGAGGCCCTTAACCTGAATTGATAATAACTTGCTTTCACAAATCCACACCCATACAGAGTCACCGTCTGTGACAAAGACAGCACCCTCAACAAAAAGGCCATCGCCATTTAAACCTATTAACTCGAAACCTTAAAACCGAAAGCGCAACTGAGCCTGTACTCGTGACTTGAGTGATTTCTCTGGCTGTTTCAAAGAGCCTACGGTATAAAAAATGTAAATGATGGAGCCGTCCATGTCTACTTTGTAACAATGGCATAAATATTCATGATATGAAATCTGCTCATGCATTTTAATTTGTCTCTAATTTTCTTAATTCCCCTCCATCCTCAGTGGCTGCACTGCTATAATGGTAATTGCAGTACAATAGAGCAAACGCACACATGCATGCACACACAGACACACTCACAGTCATGCACAAACACATTATTAACTCCTTTCTCTCACTCTTTCCTCCTCTCTCTCTCTCTCTCTCACACACACACACACACACACACACAGATAACAACCCTATTAGCGTCAGCAGAGAGACAGATATGAATCAGACTATTAGAAGCGAGACCAACGCTGCTTCTTCTTCTATTGTTCCTATTCTCAAACTCAACCTTTTAACCTCTCCATCCTCTCCATCCTCTCCTCGCTCTCTCACCGCCGAGGAGCAACGCCTTAGATAACAGCCAGTGTTGCACAGACAGAGAAAAAAGAATATCCATTCTGACAGCCTTGAAATTTCAGGAGGATAAATTGAAATCAGGGGGTAATCTGTTTCCCGGGTAAAACAGTTAAGGGGAAGTCAGATGGCGTGTGAGTCTTCGTGTTGGAGAGAGCAAAAAGGCAGCAGACTGGAACAGACAGCAGATATGAAGTGAGATCCTAAAGGAAAAAAAATAGGTGCCTTCAGTTAAAATCTTCACTTTTCTTGAATAGTTATTGTGCAAAAGAATAAGAGATTCAAACGTGTAGACTACCAAGCCAGCAGGGTCCACAAGTCCACACACAGCACAGCACTGAGTCCTCGTTTTGGGATACTGGGAATTTGCCATTTCCAAGTCCAGAGAAAAAGAAAATCCCTGCACACACACACAAGCTCGCCGCTGCACTAATTCATTTTTGTCGTTTCAGTCGTAAATTTTTTGTTTTCCAGCTTTTTTGGCCTCGTCTTATTAGGTAATAATTCTGACTGCATACTGTATGTACCCTAAATATGTTGTGCAATGTCGTCTTATGTATAGTTATATAGGTCTATAACTATGTATAGTTATGTATATAGTGTTAAATCCTCAACCAGACTGCAGATGTGGTATTGTTTACTTAGTTGTGACTGAATGTACTGTGAATGGTGTCAGATATGACTCTCGACACACCCGTAGCACAGCTGTGAAGGATCACACACTTTTCTATGGACCGTTGTATATAATGTGGTTTGATATGTCATGAGAAAGCTCTCACGACTGAAACGTTGATGTGATCCAGTGTGTTTTTCTTTGGACTTGGATGCACCGTCTGTTCAGCCACTGATTGTCTGTCGCTGCAGTTCGGTGTCTGAACTGTTGAGCGGGCTGTTTCAAGCGAGCGGGAGCTTGTCCCGTTAGTATGAGTCTGAGATTGATGTTGATGAGGACGGGGAAATCGGTGGGTGAGATGTTGTGGCAGAGTCAGAGGCAGCCAGCGAAGGTGGGTGTACATTTCTGATCTGCATGTAGAGCGGGTGTGGATTTACTCCTGAGCCTTCTGGAGGTGTTGTGGGTCTAATCCAACATTAGTGATAGGAGGTGTCTGCTTGATAATCCCACTGGCATACCAGCTCTCAGCCACCCCCCCCCCTTTTCTTCTACCATCCAAGCCAGGTTTCTACATACAGTAGGCACTTACCCTAAAATCCAGGGTGTGAAACTGTGTACTTTTGTGAGATACAACAATAAAAAATTATAGTGCAGTAGGTGTTAAGTGTCTGACTGACTGACTGACGACCGACCTGAATTTGGCTTCTCCCACCGCGGGAAATAGATGAGGCTACAGGGAGTAGGGAAGTGTAGAAGCCTACCTGGAACCAGCTGCTGCCCGCCGATGCCCATGGGCACGATGCCCAGGTTATTCATGGCTGTGGCCCAGGCTCCATGGTCGGTAACAGGAACACTCAAGTGGTTCTGCTCGGCACCCAGACTCCCGACACCGTCAGCTGCTACACGGGAGAAGAGCAAAACATAAGGTGAGGAACTATAGAGATGGCAGAGGTGAAAATGTTACCGAGGAGACGGGCGCACTAATGAGGAGACACTGGAGGTCATACGTACTCATGATTTATTAACACGAGAAGACTGTATCGCATTGGATGTGTGTGCAGTTATAAGCTGTATTTCTAGTGTAAAATCTGAATGTTTGCTATTATTATTTCTCACTAAAAAGATGAAATGTTTCGTTTGTATCTTTTGCTACGTACTGCTGGCCATAGCAGGTCTTCACTTCTTCTCTCTCTCCTCTGTACTCCTTTCATCAGATCCTTCCTCTGGCTGATAGGGGGGGTGGAGGGATGGATCGATGGATGGATGGGTGAACAGATGGAATCATCCAGTCGGAGAGAGAATCACATCCCACCTGGGGGAAAGAGAGCCAGAGAAAGTTAGGAGTCGGGATGACGGGGGAGAAAAAAATCGGAGAGAGAGAGAAAAATTTCCTTGGGAGTGGTGATTATGATTCATCAAGTGGAGGGAAGATGCATAGCCCAAGAAATCTTGAGCTAATTAAGAAGCAAAGTTGCAATCCCAGCTGACTTTTCAACTGAGAAAGCCTCTTAGAACATGCACACACACACACACACACACACACACACACTCCACACACACACACACTCGCACACTCGTCTTTGACTCATTTAAACTGACGCAGCTTCTCAGCAGCAGTCTCTGCTCTTTTAAACCCACAAAAAAAATAGCAAAGCAGACTAAACTCCTCAAACACACACACACACACACACACACACACACGCTTAAACATGTTTGTGAAGGTTATGGATTGGCGTCTAACCCTTCAACCTTCTCTGTAATTATCGGTTTCCTACCCCCATGCTGCTCAATAATTCCCCAAACCGTCACTGAAACGACAGCGCTTGATGCCTCTGAACAAATCCTTTATTTCCCTCCCTGACGTGCCAGAAATCTGCTTGATCCATATAAATTATGAGCAAAAGGTCATGCAGGGTAACAACGTGAACAGGGCTGCATTTGAGCTTCTCAGACTTGAGCGAGATTGTGAATACCGTTGTCTTTGCACTGGTTCAAAATATACTCGGGCGTTTTCGCAACGCGTGACTCAGTTTGCTTCCTTTCTCGTTTTCACCCCAACAGGCAGCAGGTGCGGGAAACTAAATTCCCTCTTCAGAATTGTTATTATTGTTTTATCCATTTTCACGGCTTGACAAACTTGAAACATCCCTCTCGTTTGGATGACGGGTAGGAAACTCATGCATCCCCATGCACATGCTGGATGAACATGTTACTGTGTGTGTCGGTGACCTGGTTCTCCCTGTGCACATGAACACCCATTTTTTATATTAGCATCCAAAAAATATGTGTACATCTTTGATTTATTGTTTCTTATTCCAAACCTTAGAGGATAGAAAAGATGGGTCGTGGCTGGAAGGTTTGCCGGTTTGAGTCCCTGGACTGGTTGGGAAAAATGTGGTTGAGGAAAGTGAACCAACAACTCAACAACCATCACCGATGTGTCATTGACACGTGACCGCTAACTGCTCAACACTAGAATGCTTAAATAAATATAGATTGTAAAAAGAAAAGTGGTACTTGGTTTGTCTGTGTGGAAAGAATTGATGTATCTTATGTTGATTCTACATATTTGTGTTGTTTGTATCTTTTGTGCTGACGCTGCATCCTTGGTGTGGCGTCTAGATGTCTTAGTGCTGATTCTGTTCCCTTGGTGAGGGTTGAGTAGTCGCAGAATTAGGGCCTCATCCTGTAGGCCAGAGGTCAGGATGCGTATAAACCATACAAGAAGGCAGAGAAAGTCAAGCGATTGCAGCATATTTTTCTTTAACAACTTTGCCGGACCGATGAGGAAACGTTAGGAACCACTGTTCTGTAGAACCGGTTTGCTCTACCTTGGTCTGTACATTAAATCTCAATGTCGGTTAGGTTAACATACAACTTCCATTTCATACTGCGCAGTACTGTAAGTATTTACCTTGATAGACACAGAAAAAAAAGGTTTCTTCAGTCGTTCTTTGGTTATTGTTGTGGTTCTATATCGAACTTACTCAAAAGAAACATCAATTGTTGACATTAAAAAAGTGGTAAATCAGACTAAAGAACTTAAAAAGTGAATTTAATACTTTATATTATATAATAATACTTAATATTTTAATACTGCCGATTTGGAGCATTACATGTATTCTTATGTGGCTCTTCACTGTAAAGGGTTCTGCTGTGGTAAAAGCCTGAAGAGACATTTTTGCTGAACGTGCACTGCCTGTTTCCCTGGGACTGTGATCTAGGATTCAAAGTGTACTACTGTAACGTTCAGCGCTCGGTATTCTGGACACGTCCGACTCTCTCTCTCTCTCTCTCTCTCAAACTCTCTGTCACCCCACTCCGCTTTTGCAGTAATCACCATTATTCAAATCTGACACCAGGAAATCAACTTAAGCCCCACAACACACCCCGCTTAATTGACACAATCATCTCAATGCATTTTCATTAACGACTACATACCACTTCGCGCAGTTCAGGGATGCTTTCGGTTTACGCCTCAACGTGTGCGTTTTTGTTTTTTTTTGCGATGAAATAATAAATCTTACTGGTAAAATTTGATGAGCGGACAAAAACGGCAGTAGGTAAAACATATTAGCTGTAGGGCTCATAACCAGATTGACTTTGTTTGTATCACAAACACGTTAGCAACGCTGAACAGAAGGCGGACTGACAATACAAGCACCCGATCACCTGTTATATGTTGCAGGTGCAATCATTTACAATGCACAGAAATGTACAGGTACATTCTTGCATGCACGACCACACGAGCATGATGAAACCCACTTCCACACACACACACACACACACACACACACACACACACACACACACGCACTGTGCAGGCGGCGTTAAGTCCCCAAGGATATAAAGAGGGATGATGGAGGATCAGTGAAACAAAGGCTTATGACAAGCTAAGTAGAGACGGCTCCGCTGCTTCATACAGAAGACTGCGGAACCATTAGCAGCATAGCAGAAAATTCACCTCAATTATTTTTTATTTAGAGAGAGAACCGTCAGGCGATTAAAGGTTTTTTGAATTGAATTTTCTGCTACACGCAACCACATGCATGCGGTCCCCTTGACTAGCAGGCATCAACACGCCGGTGGAAAAAGAGAAATGAGGTTCAGGGCGTATGTAAAGTACAACAAGCGCACTTGCAGAGCTGGTGTAGTTTTCCCCTCTCGCCTCTCCTATTCTCCGTGAGTAGCCCATTAGCCCTCCATAGTTCCCAGTAGAGCTGAACCGCTGTTGACACACACACACACACACACACTCCTTATCCAGGTAGAATCATATATTTAATGAGCCAGAGCAGACAGATACTTGAAATAAACACAGACGGAAAAAAAACACCTCGAGCTATGTACTGTCTCCAATAGCTCTCTCTCTCTCGCTCTTTATATCTATCAAACTGCTCTTTTGTTCAGCTCTCCCTATCTTGTTTTTTTCCTTGCCCACCCTTCCATTTTATCTCTCCAGATGGTACAGTACCTGAGGGTAGTAATGTAGCGTCGCAAATATGAGGAGTACTATGCGTTTTAGTGCGCCGTACCGCGCCCCCCCCCCGCGCTGTCACGGTACAGTATGCTTTTCCATTTTATTTTGTCGGCGGTTCAGTCTGGTTAGGGTAGAGTGAGAGCGTGACGATACAGCACCCGTACGCCTCTCGTACCATATCATGTGCAATGATCAATGGTCAATTACAGCCGCCATTTTTTAAATACCCAGCTGATGTAAACAAATGAAACGAAAGTGGAAAGTCAACAAACAATGGAAAAACAACGGCGAAACTTTAATACTATCAAAAAACGGCAACAACGGAAAACGGAAAAATTATGGACTGAGAAAAAATGTAAAAGGCCTTAATGCCCCTGAAGAGACGTCAGTATTACAGTCACTCACTGTTAATATTACATTCAAATGAAAGATGTAATCCCGGAGGCGAGTTCCGACAAAAAGATGCCGTTGTTGATGTTGACGCTGGATGCTATGGTTCCGCTGTTGCTATAGTTACCCATGCTCATTCTAGACAGGGTCATGTGTTCATATGTTCATCATTGTAATGGAAAACCACAGAGTGCTGATGCTGTGCCACGCTGTGCCAGACCATACCCGGGCCCAGCACGGGTCCAGCACCGCACCTCCACTTCAATCTGTTCTCTCTCCTCTCTCTCCGTCTGTGTGTGTGTGTGTTTCTCTCTCTCTTTCTCTGTGTGTGTGTGTGTGTTTCTCTCTCTCTTTCTCTCTCTGTGTGTGTGTGTTTCTCTCTCTCTTTCTCTCTCTGTGTGGTGTGTGTGTGTTTCTCTCTCTCTTTCTCTCTCTCTGTGTCTCTTTCTGTCTCTCTCTCTCTCCCTCTCTCTCTCTCTCTCTGTGTCTCTCTGTGTCTTTCTCTCGCTCTCTCTCTCTCTCTCTCTGTGTCTCTCTGTCTCTCTCTCTCTCTGTCTCTCTCTCTCCCTCTCTCTCTCTCTCCCTCTCTCTCTCTGTCTCTCTGTCTCTCTCTCTCTCTGTCTCTCTCTCTCTCTCCCTCTCTCTCTGTCTCTCTCTGTCTCTGTCTCTCTCTCTCCCTCTCTCTCTCTGTCTCTCTGTCTCTCTCTCTCCCTCTCTCTCTGTCTGTCTCTCTCTTTCTCTCTCTCCCTCTCTTTCTCTGTCTCTCTGTCTCTCTCTCCCTCTCTTTCTCTGTCTCTGTCTCTCTCTCTCCCTCTCTCTCTCTGTCTCTCTCTCTCTCCCTCTCCCTCTCTCCCTCTCTCTCTCTGTCTCTCTGTCTCTCTCTCTCTGCAGCGTTTCGCCCCAGCGACAAGACACGCTGCTCTTTCTCCTCACCTCACTCTCAATCACTCCCCCATCCCCTTCCCTCCTCCGTCCTCTCCCCGCGCGACCCCCATCCTCCCTGCATCACCTTGTGCTTCCCCTTATCTTCTCCACCCATCCATCCCCTCCACCGTTCCGTCCCTGCTTTTGGGGGGCTATCGGTCGGTGCCCAACTCCACAGAGCATTTCTGCTCACTTTCAGGCGCCATGAAATATTCACAGCTGAATGCTTGTCCTGTTTATTATTCATGAGCTCACTTGACATCTCTGAATCATTCACACACAGCAGCATCAGGAGGTATACACACACACACACACACACACACACACACACACATATATATTTAGAAACGCACACATGTACACACACACACACACACACACTGACAAATGCACAGTACTTAGACACATTCTTGAACACCTATTGGCACATTGGGGGAGTTGGATTGGTTTGTTATCCACACACACACACACACACACACACACACACACACACACACACACACACACACACACACACACTTCCGCTGTGTCCTTCTGCTGATGAAATGCATCATTTATTCATTAAAGCTGCTGCTCACAGTACAGTAGAGGTTTTGATAGAGCACTTTCAGGAATTTCAAGCTTTGATTCACAATATTGCACAGCGCACATTTAGGAACGCGTTCGCACATTCAACTGGATCTCTTTGACGTATTTCTGTTTCGCCCAGAGGGGGTCAGAGGTCATGAGGGTTACAATTCACGGTGCCTCAGAGCAGGTCGTGCATCGGAGTATCCACTCGAGAACTCCTCTGCGCGGACGGATGCTGAATGCAATCCAAGCTGCAATCCAATTACACACACTGGGCAGGTTAATCAAATTTAGCGGCTACAGTAGCGGCTACAAAAACACAGTATTTGCTAGTGGTATTCATCCCCAGCAGGCCAAGATCAATATTATCAGCAGATGGAAATTGTGCTGGAGGTCATGCATCAATGTGCTGCACACATGTCTTCACCTGATCAGTCCCAAATGGCACTTTTTCAAAAAAAAGACATCTTATAAATCGGAATAAAATGTCTCTGCTGGTTTCTGACTTATGTCCCTCTCAGGGAGAACGTTCTTGAAAACGTGCCGTGGAACGTTCCTCACATTCCTCCCACGCATGAGTACTTTGATGGCGCGTGGCAGTAGTCCCTGATGAAAATCTGTGAACATTTAATCTTCACTGACACCCTGTCACCAGAGAACAGCCCATTACCACTGATATTGTCTGAAGCTCAGAGATTGGCTGTCTTAAGTGCCTTACAAAGCTTTGTCATTTCTGTGTCCAGTGCATTGAAAACGGCTGACAGCTATAGAACAGCAATATATTGTACTCATATCGTTCGCAATTTTAGGCAATTTTAATCCTGATTTAGGCCAAATTACTTCTGGAGTAAGTGACTTAGGCAAACATTTTACAAGCTTTCAAGATGGCGGCTGCTTCAAGAAAGAAAGAAATACTACCAGATAAATGAAGTTATTTCCATGATTCAGGGCTCGTCCCCTATTGGTAAGTGATGAGGTTTACTATATTTCTATATTTGGTTCAGTTTATTCAGTTTTTTTGAAAAACTTGAAAATATGACATAGGCCATTATTTTAAGAGGGTGACGATATTCTGGTTTGATCCCTAAATGTCCCACAGATGAAAAGAACTGGATCGACCCAGCCTTCTGACACTCCAGACATGAGAAAACACATTCAAAATAATCCTATTTCATGTATCGCCTCATGGTTCACACTGAAGTAGATTGCCGTCGAACCTGAAGTAGGTTGACCTCCTGTAGGAGCTGCTTCGATGGCAGCAGTGAGCAAATGAGAGGTTCATGTCCAGGGTTTTCCTGCCTGACTTCACCCATATTCTCTGCTGCTCCCACACACTTTACTGTATGCTACAGCTCACACAGCATTACACGCAATGCTAGTCCACCGCAGATACTTGAGCAGCAGTGCATGCTACGGTTCATCCAGGGTTTTTTGATACTGATACTGAAGCTGCCAAGAGATATTTTAAAATCTTTAAATACTTAATAATTTAATAATTGTTGTTTGTGGGTCTGATATATAATCAAATCTGTACATTGTTCCAGCTCGAACACATACAGCGTGCACATACACTAACACTAACACACAGCACGCACTCACCACTAACTCACCACATTTTACCCGTATGGAGCTCATATCTGCTGTCACACTTCAGTTTTAACCAATGAATATTGTATCAGTCCCCACACTGCCTACCTCCATAATTCATTATAAATGTGCAAAACATATATAGTTGCATTCCTATGAGGCACCATCTGTGTCAACAGAAACACTGATAGAAACTCTTATAGATCTAGTGTACTATCATATTACAATCATAAGCTTATTGTAAAAGTGCTTCATTCATAACACAATAAATATGTTTTACATATATGGGTGCACTGAATTTATCAGCTGATTTCAACCACCGGTAATGCACCAATACAATGAGCCCAAATAAAAACATTTGGGCACAACAATTTAGGATTTTACCACTAAACCTACTAGAAGAAATAACAATTTTGGATAAAATCCCAGAATAAATGTGTGTTTTGAGATTCTGAAATCCAGGTGTGGCTGGGCCCAAACACACACATATAGGACATCATTTTTTGACAGTTATGAGGGTCCTACTCTGACGATGATGATGATGATGATGGTGATATTGATGATGATAGCAACATTTTGCTGCTTGCCTGAAACTCTGCACTGACATCTTCTATTGATGTCTAAAGACATTTCTGGTTTGGATCACTGGGCATTGTCATTTCATCCTCCCTCTCTGTCCATGCCCAGCGCTGAATACAATGTATTCAGAGTGTAGCTATATCCAGAGTCCAATCTATGGAAGGAGTGCAGGGCCTGCCACTGCCAGTGAGACTGGGAGTCCCTCTTATACCCTTCAAGTGAGAGACAGGGTCATGGCCCAGATATCAGTCAGCGCTCGCTGCAGCAAATTACTTCTAATAAAGCCTTTAGAAAGGCACCATTAACCACACCGACACACACAGAGAGAGATGGGCTGTAGCTGTGCAAGCTAATCCAATCAGCTCCAATCAAATCATCCTCTAGAGAAACAGCCTGAATTAGGCCCCATAATGATCACAATACTGTAACGTTTTGCATTTACCATTTGAAGATGCCAAGAACCAAGAAAGTATAAAACCTTGAAATACAAATATCTTTTAAAATGCCACAATATTCTGCATAGCCGTGGTTCTCAAACATTTTCCATCAAGGTTCAAGAATCTGCAGGTTTTCATTCCAACCAAAAACCAAAGCGGCCGATTTCAATAACGCAATGTTCGGTTGGAATTCAAACCTGCAGATTCTTGGACATTGACGGCAAATGGTTTGAGACCCACCGTTGTACAGCGGTAGCGAGACACGTTTTTTTAAAGCGCCGTAGAACTGCTTCTCGATGACGCCTTGTTTGTTTCTGTTTTCCTCCACAGCCATTATCACTTCATCAGGTTACTGCCCTGCAGCAACACTCATAATTATAGCAGTGTCTAAAATTAGCGGTAAAACACTGCATCAGTGGGGGGACAGCTAGCAATTAACGCCTGATGCGGAGGCCAGCTTCACAGGGCCAGGATAGGTTGCAACAGAGCATTTTCTCTCCTTTCTCACCGGCTGCTGATTGTTTGGTTTCTCAAGCTAAAGGCGCCTCGCTGCCCTCTATCACTGCCTCTTTCTCTTGCTCAGCTCTACACACTGTGGCTGTTTCTGTCGCACAACCCATCTGTCTCTTTCAAGCGTTTCCTTCATGATTTTGTGTCTTTCTCAGCACCTATTTCTTTTTATATTTCCCTCTCTCTCTCTCTCTTTCTCTTGAAGAGCACAACTAAACACTTTGTGAGTTTATCCACCAGACCAGGATTCCTGACTCGGGAGAACTGATGGCTGCCAGTATAAACCGTTTGGTGCGTGTGTTTGGTATACACACACGCACCAAACACACCACGCACACGTGTACACAAAAGAATTGCATCCTTCCTCACATACACACACACACACACACACACGTCTGACCACTACAAAAGATAACTAGTATCTTACATGAGGTTTTGACCGATATATGGGGCTGATATATGACCACATATCGGTCAGTCGGTGATGGATGTGATGCAGTTTGTTTGATTACATGATGATTGTATTAATGGTCTGATTCCACACAAGCATGCACGTGCTTTCATTTTTGTTCGTTGATGATTATGGTTTCAGTGGAGAGTTTGAGTGGAGTAAAAGCTGTTTCACTTTTTCACATTCTGAATGCCGGCAAATTTTTCGTGGAATCGTCTGGAATGAAAACGGTCAAATTTACACACATTGAATGTTGGCACAAAATAATGGCCACCAGCAGCTTCAATCCAAAAAATATCAGTCTCGTCTTTCAAAGACCCCACATCGTTCCAACCGTGCTATGAGCTTGCCAGCATCCGGCAGGTGTACGTGTAAAGGCCTTGGTGTGGGTGAGGTACTGAGCACACTTAGCTCATCTCAGTTACAATGCTGCTGCTCTTTAGTGTCTGAATCAATCCACCATGGCTCGCTTAAAATTCAAGCAATGCTATTAGCGTGGCTGCTGCTACTGTTTCGAATCCATTTAATCCACTTAGGACCTCAGAGGCCGGGGAGATGAGAGCAAAGAGGGAGGGTCAATACAGTTGCCAGTT
Organism: Hoplostethus mediterraneus; assembly: GCA_034670385.1. NCBI lineage: Eukaryota > Metazoa > Chordata > Actinopteri > Trachichthyiformes > Trachichthyidae > Hoplostethus > Hoplostethus mediterraneus. The sequence continues at coordinate 1,699,497 of JAXDDW010000063.1, forward strand.
TGTGAAAAGTGTTTCATGGGAAATAGGAGTAGCCCCGTGTGCGCCTGGCTAATGAGAGTTCAGTGGCAGACACTCCAAACAGGCAACCCAACCTGCTTTGGTTTTTCAATTTACATTCCCTAGTAGAGTAATCTTTGTGCACGGCGGTGGAGTGATGGTTAAAAATCTCTTCCCTAGCCACACTGTTCACACAGGTCTGGCTTACAAAAGGTTTCAGATGTAGGGGAGAAAGAGATTAGCAGTCCATTAAGAGAACTCCAACTGGCACAATCTCAAAATAAAAAAATCAGAAAGAAAACAAAACCAAAAGAGGAACATGTCTGTAGCCATCTGGACATTGAAACAGAAATGCATTTCCTATGCACGTGTACAAGGACATAAGAATGACATATTTTCCAAAGATTTGATGAAGCGTTTCCAGGCTTCATGACCTTTACAGATAATGAAAATCTTCCTTTTGTGTTGGTGATAAAAGTACTTAGCGGCTGAGTGGCGGCTGGGTTT